>OY755194.1:5064555-5227481 GCA_963576735.1 Bedellia somnulentella | reverse complement strand
TGTATTGTCATTAGATGAACATTTTCATATCCTTAAGTATCTATGCAGCTAATCATTACCAAATACAATCACTAAGCCCTTACTCCAATATTAAATATTTAATTATTACTCATTTACATCCCCATTATCGTTTGTCGGAGCATCACAGGTATTATTCTCCTCGTCTAGTACCTTCCATTGTCCTTCCACTCGTTTTAGGTGTACGACGTTGCGTCTGATCCGCTGACCAGTTTCATCGTTTCGGAGACTTATGTCTCCTCCTTTGTTCTCTTCGACGGTATGTGTCTGGGGTTCGTAATTCAAGCTCAACTTGTTTTGTTTAGACATATTCTTGACATATACTTTATCTCCAACCTCCAATTCACAGCCAGTAGCTCTCCTCTTCATGTCCGCATATTCCTTCCCTTTTTCTTTTAGTTCTCTATCTCTATCCCTCATTTCAAGGTCCGTCGAGGAATGCGTCATGTCTTGAATCATAGGTAGCTTGTCTCTAAATTGGCATCTAAAGAACAGTTCCGCAGGTGTCTTCCCTGTAACTGTGTGAGGTGTACTGTTGTACATCGCCAAGTACTCGAGAAGGGCCTCCTTCCAGTTCTTTTTTTCTACTTGGGAAATTTTGAGGCGTTTGAGAATGTCCCTATTCTGGCGCTCCACCTCTCCATTCTGTTGTGGCCAGTAGGGAATGGTGTTATAAAGCCGTATGTTTCTCTCTGCACAGAAAATTTTAAAGTCTTCACTGGAAAATTGTCTCCCGTTGTCTGCTGTAACAGAGACCGGATTTCCAAGTCTACTAAAAATGTCTTTAAGCAGTCTAATTATTTCAGAGCTTGTTATGGTTCTGGATGTTTTTACCTCTTTATATCGTGTGTAATAATCCACCACAACCAGGATATAATCTCCACTAGGCAAAGGGCCCATGAGGTCAATTGCAATGTCAACCCACGGTTCAGAAGGTAAATCTCTTCTTTTTAATGGGTTTGGTGCGCTGGGTGCAGATACCAAGATGCATCCTTTACAGGATTTGCACATGTTCTCGGCATCTTTGTCGCACTTAGGCCACCATACCTTGGTCCTTAGTCTGCCCTTCATCGCAACAATCCCTGGATGGCCTTCATGTGCAGCTTCCAGAACTCTTCTGCGTAATTTGGCGGGGATAACAATTTTCGTCCCCCTGAGAAGAATATCACCATGGAAGCATAATTCGTTCTGGAAGAGTTTATAGCCTTTAACTGTTTCATCCCAGTTTCCATCGTAAAGACCCTCTTTGACCTTCTGTATCTCTACATCTCCAAGGGAACTTTCAGTGATATCCTGCAATGGGATGGCTACAGGTCGCGCAGATTCAGTAACCGCCTGAACATGGTCTCCAAATATAGCCGTCGGGTTTGTTGCCACTTCACAGAGTCTCGAGAGTGGATCAGCTATATTAGTCTTCCCTGGGCTATATTTCACCTGAAAACTGTATGATTGCAGCCTTAACACCCACCTTTCGATGCGAGCGCACGGTTTTGCCTTGGGACCGAATATCACTTCTAAAGGCTTATGATCCGTTACTAGATCGAACACCTTGCCATACAGGAACATGTTAAAATGTTCGACTGCCCAAACCAGGGCTAAAGCCTCTTTTTCAGTTTGGCAGTAACGACGCTCGCAGCTGCTGAGAGTTTTATTGCCAAATGCAATAATTCTAGGTCCATTCTTATTAATCTGTATTAGTACTGCACCCAGACCCACTGGGCTTGCATCTGCAATCACCACAGTTTTATCAGTTGGGTTGTAATACCCTAAATTTGGTACCTTCATAAGCGCCGCTTTCAAATCATTAAATGATTTCTTATGGGCGTCTCCCCAGTCCTCTTGAATGTCTGTGTTTCTTCCGGTTCTTTTGCGTAGCAGTTGTTTGAGAGGTTCTGTAACTGTTGCTAAATGCGGTATCCATTTTCCAACATAATTTACTAAGCCCATAAAGCTCTGCAACTCGGCGACATTAGTCGGTGCTCGGAATCCTTTTATAGCAAAGATATATTTATCTAGTGGTTTAACTCCCTGCTCCGACAGTTCATGTCCTAGGAAGTGAACTTTATGAATTCCAAAAAAACATTTTTCTTCTCTCAACATCACGTTATTTTCCTGTAATACTGTCATAACTTTCTTAAGTCTTACATCGTGTTCTTTTGCGTCTTTGCCAAACGTAAGGATATCGTCGATGAAGTTTATGACTCCATCGCAACCCAAAAGGATTCGTTCTAGTGTTTTTTGGAAAATCTCCGGCGCACAAGAGATACCAAACATCATCCTCTTGTATTGATACAATCCCTTGCTAGTAATGAAGGTCGTTATATGTCTTGAGTCAGGGTGAAGCTCGATGTGATAAAATGCGTCTCGTATGTCCAATTTACTAAATACTTTGGCTTCTCGAACTTTCGGCAACAGTTCTTCCATCGTTGGCAGTGGATGGTTTTCACGTTGTATAGCCGCATTTGCTCGGCGCATATCAACACATAGTCGAATGTCCCCTCCATCTTTCAACACAGGAACTATAGGCGAGATCCAGTTAGAAGGTCCTTTTACGGCTTCAATTATGTCCCTTTTTAGTAATTCTTCAAGTTTCCTTTCTACCTTTTCCTCGAGGGGAATAGGAATTCTTCTATACGGCTGAGCTACGGGCTTCACTGATTCGTCTAACGGTATAGTAACTAAGACATCTTTAAATTTAGGAAATGCCTCCATTTCAATCTGGTTAATACCCAAATTGATCTGGAGTACTCCCAATAAGGTTGCCGTCTCACGTCCAAGTAGGTCACGTGTGCCGTTTTCGATCACGTAGAATGTTGTGCCCTCTTGTGATGTTCCGGCAAGTTTTATAGTAGCTTTGAACGATCCTAAAAGCTTAAGCGGTGTTGCACTCCCATAAGCTACGAACGTTTTCTCAGGGTTCGAATCTTGGTCGGTGATTTGGGCGTTATCTTTCTTCATTCTTTCCCAGGTTTTGTCCGTTATAAGATTGTGTTTGCAGCCGGAATCTATCAACATCTCCACGGTACTTCCACCTATGCTACACTTGGCTTTAACGTCATTCTCAATATTGAAAATGTAGTCAACTTTTCTTTCATCTGTGCTTATGTTTGCAGTTTCTTCAATGTTATTTATTGACCTGCTTTTCTTCTTTATTACTTGGCTATTAGCTGATGTTTCTCTTTCCATTTTCCTCTTCTGGTTTGGTCTCGTCCGGCACTGGTTTTTGAAGTGTCCCAAGATTCCGCATTTAAGGCAAGCCTTTCCTATTGCCGGGCAAATGTTGTCTCGGGCCACATGTCTGGTACTCCCACATCTGCTACATATACTCCTTGGTGGCTTCTCTTTCCATCTCTCTGTGCTTACTTTATTGATTAACTCACTTTCTACTGGTTTTCTACCAAAGTTTCCTAATTGACGATCTATCGCTTCCAATGCATTAGCTTCTGCGACTATTTCATCCAATGTGATCTTGTCCCCTGTTTTTAGTATCTTCTTTCGAAGTTCTTCTGACTTGCCCTTTTCAGTAATTTGGTCTATGATATGCTCATCTTCTTTATCCTCAAACTGGCATTTCTTGGCTTGAAGTCTAAGTCTGACAAGAAATTTTTCGAATTTCTCATCCTGTTCCTGTTTTAGGAGACGAAACAGATGTCGCTCATACACTTTGCTCTGCTTAGGTGCGAAGTAGTTGTCTAATTTTTCGATCGCGATGTTAAAAAGTTCGCCCTCAGTTGCATTAGCTCCTGGGATATTGTAGAAGATTTCTTGTAACTCGGTACCACCAAAGTGTAAAAGACTGGCTCTTTTCTTTATCTCGGTGTCTATGCCCGCCGCCTCGAGGTAAATGTTCAGACTTCTCTTCCATCTTTCCCAACGGACAGAGACTGAACCAACTTCTCCTTCACATTCAAACTTCTCTAAAGTGTACTGTGCCATTGGAGGGACCTGTTGACAATGTTGGTTATAAGCTATTTCCCCTTTCTGCAATTGAATACAATGTGGTAATTGAATGTCTAATCGCAAATGAATGCTTAAGTTATAGATAACTTTCAACCCGCAATTTAATGCTTAAGTTATAAATAACTCTCTAATCGCAATTTAATGCTTAAGTTATAAGTAACTCTCTACTCGCAATTTAATGCTTAAGTTATAAATAACTCTCCACACGCAATTTAATGCTTAAGTTATAAATAACTCTCCAAACGCAATTTAATGCTTAAGTTAAAAATAACTCTCTACTCGCAATTTAATGCTTAAGTTAAAAATAACTCTGCACCCGCAATTTAATGCTTAAGTTATAAAAACTCTCCAAACGCAATTTAATGCTTAAGTTGTAATAACTCTATTGCCACATCACCTATTCACCACACAATACCTAATTTCTGGGATTATTGAAAACATTAATTATTTTAATAGCCATAGTCATTTATTAATTTATTTTAAATGAAAATACACATTGGAAGTAGGTATGTATGGTTAACAAGCATTGAGGTGTCACCTCCCTGAAATCAACTCATAATAACCATAGTCACCTAGAACGCAAACTAATGAATACCTTCTCAACTAATTTACATTTCGGACATCAATATCACTTCTGCTAGTTCCAAATAAAAAATACTGTAACTGAACCCGTATTCCCAACTCATTATTATAAAGTAATGTAATTCCTATTTTAGTTCCCATAGTTCTGTAATTATTACACAGGTGAAGATATGCAAATGGCATTGCATCTCCTTATTTTGATTATTGTTTTCATTAGTCTGTTAATCTTCCGAAGAAAATAAAATAAAACTAAAGGCTAGTGAGTACTGGACTTCATTTCCAAATCAGTCTTTCCTAACTCGATTTACTTTAGATTCTATCAACATTAGGTACTATGAGTACAATAAACACACACACACACTTTATTTAAATTAGCTAAGTATGAAAATTTGTATTTTAAGGATGAGTGGTCTGTGTTCCTTGAGATAAGGAAATTTTGATTTAAATAAATCAATTATTTGTTACTGTGAATATCACCACCATAAATTTATTAAATAATAATGACTAATTTACATATATATGAACTGATTCTTCCTATTGACATCCAGTAATTGAACAGTAATTCCATTATAAAAACAATCATATGACATCAGTATTTGACTGAAGACTAATTACTACTAAAACCATGGCTTGTTGTTAAGCTTAGGCAATCATATAAAATCCATTAATTTGATATATATTTAGATTATAGTTTTAATTTTGTATATTTCATCACCTATTCTCATTACACTGAAATTAATTAAACTTGATAGTATCATAATAAAATCTAATATTTATTGGTATTTGAGAATCATACCATCCCCCTAGACTGCCAATAAACTATCACATACAACAAGAACACTTTATTTCTACCATCTCCTCCCCTATCAACCCCCAAATGTGGCTCAGTTTCCCCAAGCTCTGAAGCACTGGCTACCCCCCTTTTGGATTCACAACCGTGAGCATATGTATGTATAAAACAAGGCAGATAGAAATCTGCAAAGTTTCACATTATTGAGACTCGAACTCAAGTAAGTAGGCATAGGTTAACTTGTAGGTTATGTTATGCCGGTCATTCGCCGGTCGTGGTATTCAACTAACAAAGTAACATTTGTGACTTAACCCAGAGGGTATCTAGATACATATTAAGTTATAATCTTACTTCATCATCAATTAAAATCGAGTTCCTTGTTACATTTGTACATTTGTAAGTAGAAACACTTTCCCTCCATTTTGTGTTGTAGCTAAATGTATAAAAATATTTAAAAACTCACCGTTCACCTCGTCGCCATATGTAGTGTACACTATTGTATGTTATGATAATATATATATATAATATGTAATAACTTAATAACACTGATATCGGCTCACAGCAAGCAACAACACGTCTTCTCTCACGGCGGTCGGTAGGTCTGAGTCAGCCCCTCCCCGCCCCGCGTACCTGCGCGCGTGCTTCTCGAGACGACAGAGTAGTGTTCATAGACTACTTATTAGTAACTATAAATGTCTATACACTACAATCAGTATCTGCTTTTCAGAAATAATAATATTAACGGAAACAACGAGTCAATAAAGAGTCTTACAATCGTTTCGTTCCAAAAACTTCTTTAAAGAATCTATCAAATTGACGAGAGGAATTACTAAAATTAGTTGTTTTAAGAATTACTGGCAAATATTTCGTAACAACAGAATGTGTAGTCTAACAACTCGGCCATCCTAACATAGAGTACGTCCTCGTACGTAATTGCTTTACTCGCGCATGTTAGCTTAGTTTCTTTCATGTCAATTCTTATTTTATATATTATGTTAATTTCATCCTAATTTTACCATCATGCAGAATCACTTTGCACCGATTATAAATAAAAATAAAATGATATAAACATTTATTCCAAACTAAAAAGATAAATCTTTGTTTTTTGAACGCCAAATTGCAACTTAATACTAAGTTCACCTCGAATTCAGAAGGTAAATTGCTGAGAGAAGAACGCGTATGAAACTCTTCAACAAACATCTTTTTATTACATCCATTACAATTTTGGTGTTAGCCCGGAAACATCCTGCACAGCGCCCGGATGACACCAAGCCATTTTATCAATAATTTAATCATTTGCATTATAATAGGCTTTCGAACTAAGATATATTTTGCTTCGCGTGTAAAAATGGAGTGAATTTAACTTTTATATACGCCATTTGCTTCAGTCCGCGATCGATCGTTATCGGTGACGGAGAAAATTGTAAAAAAAAATAATGACCCACTGTGGTGTATCCAGCTGCAGAAACTAAACAAATAAAGCAGGGTGAAATAATGGAAAGATTTCCTTTCATAGGTAAGTCACTTTACTATGTGGTTTTTATTGCAAAATCAATTATTTTATGTTCAGTGTGGTTTCACATTGAAAAACATTTAACTGAGTGTATATCGCATAATCTATAATACATTGCCGCTTTTAGTAACAAAGCTATGTAATGAGCATTACAATTAAAGATATTTTCACTTTTTAATCGGCTTCGTAGTACGGTGTTTATTGTAATTTTTCTGTTAATTAAAGCAAATAGTGTTATACATGTACAGTTAGTTGTATTTGATTCCAATTCTTATCGATTCCGGGAACAGAGAAATGATTCGCGATGGGTTTTCTATGTGTCTAAAGTTTTAACTGTAAAGTTTGAATGTTATATTGTTACAATAACATAATATTCATATGAGTCAGTATATATGGGCTTCTAAATACGTGTGCCAAATTTTATGTATGTATTTGTCCACGGATATTATAGATATAGGCCACGAATTAGATATCTTTCAACTTAAGACACTATAGTAATTTTTATCAAAATCGGTTAAGTAGCTTTCACGATACGGACTTTTACGTTTTTTTTTTGAACAAATGAACGACCGTTTTGTTCCAATCACCAGCACCAAAATGAATATATTTTGTAGTCAAAATATTATTATTTTCTTTATCTTTTTTTTTCTTCTACTTTTGTTTTGAATATATTAATTGGTAATTATATTTAATTACAGGTTTCCAAATAGTCCCAAAGTAAAAAAAAAATGGATTGGACACATCATAGTCGGATTTTTTTAATGTAACTGTATATTTAAAAAAAAACTCAACCTTATTTTTCAGAGATTATTGTATTGATTTCAATAAAGAAAGTGTTCCAATTATGTTGCTTTCTTATTTTACTCATAGAAAATTTAACAGAGTACAAGACCTTTATGCCTTTTGTAAACCTTTTCTAACTAGTGATTGTAACAAATAGAATAGAATAGAACAACTCTTCATTGCACATCAAACACAAATTTACAAAAGAAACTATCATACAATTTAAATCTTTTTGTTCATGAAAACCTCATGTGGGGATAATTACTAATAAATAAAGAATAAATAAAGGAAAGAAAAACCTCGACACAGGCGGGAATCGAACCCGCGACCTCGGGTATACGCCCCGACGCTCTGCCAACTGAGTCACCGTGTCAATTGGCTGCCAGTGCGAAATTCTTCTATGCTTTATTTCTTTTACACGTTTAAGTAGTGTTTGCGTTTTCTACCTCCGAATTTTAACTAATTCGGAAGGCCATTTGTCCATCTTTTCAGATAGAATGCAAATGTTGAAAACACCTAACTATCATACAATTTAAATCTTTTTGTTCATGAAAACCTCATGTGGGGATAATTACTAATAAATAAAGAATAAATAAAGGAAAGAAAAACCTCGACACAGGCGGGAATCGAACCCGCGACCTCGGGTATACGCCCCGACGCTCTGCCAACTGAGTCACCGTGTCAATTGGCTGCCAGTGCGAAATTCTTCTATGCTTTATTTCTTTTACATGTTTAAGTAGTGTTTGCGTTTTCTACCTCCGAATTTTAACTAATTCGGAAGGCCATTTGTCCAGCTTTTCAGATAGAATGCAAATGTTGAAAACACCTAACTATCACATAATTTAAATCTTTTTGTTCATGAAAACCTCATGTGGGGATAATTACTAATAAATAAAGAATAAATAAAGGACAGAAAAATCTCGACACAGGCGGGAATCGAACCCGCGACCTCGGGTATACCTGTGTCGAAATTCCCCTCTCCCCCACTCACCCTTCATTCATTAGTAACTATCATACAGTTTACAGTGAGGTACAATCGGCGGTCTTATCACTAAAAGCGATCTCCTCCAGACAACCTTTGGAAGGTGAGATCGGTAAACTAGTTATCTGGGTAGATGCACAAAACAAGCTTATTTTAAAACTAACTTATTCAGTTGAAATAATAAATAATAACATAAATATTAATTACACAAAATAATATAATATTACAAACATATGAACACACATACATACATAACTACATACTTTTATATATATATATATATATATATATATATATATATATATATATATATTAACAAATACCTAATCAACCAAAACATAATTTAAAAATTATTATTAATTTATCAATTTACCAACAAAACTTAAAATTATTTATTTGTTTCTTTCCAAGTAGGAACTTAATTTGTAACATCGAATAGAATCAGAGACATAATTTTAATTAATTTTTAGGACTTTCCTTTCATTTGTCAGTCTTGTCATTGTGTGGTTGTTTACTTTTATTTGATTTATAATTGGAACAGTCAATTAGTATATGGCCTAATCGATGACACCCAGAACATTTGAGAATGGGTTTAGGGCACTTGAAACTCACATGACCTTCAGTGCCACAGTTGAAATATTTTATAGTCATTAGAGGAGTTCGTCACTTTTGATAAGTCGGGGGAGCTATATTGGGAATGTTTTGTTTTATCATTGCCTGAATTATTATCTCTAGGTGTCGCCGGTTTAACCCCTTTCAGGTATTTTAACAATTGTTCCGGGGAAACGTAATTTCCAGACTGCGCGCCTAATTTTATACCACGGTCGTCTATGCCACCGATTAGACAGTCTACGGCCCGCCTACCAACTATTTGGCATCGATTTAAAAGATTTATTTTTAAATAATAGTACTGCTCGAGGGGCTCTCCATATTTTACTTTTACAGACAGCATTTCAGCCAAAAGATCGCAATAGTTTTCTCTATATGGGAATGACTCTATTAATTTATTTTTCCATTCAATCCAAGTAAAGCGTACACTAGGTAAGTTTTCATACCAAGTTTTTGCCAGCCCAATAAATTTTGGCAGTGCGTAATGCTCCTTTTCGTTCCATTCATAGATATCAGCGCATTCCTCTACCTTAGTCAGCCAAGTCAAAATTGTTTGTGTCTTGGATAGTGGATCAAATTCTGGAATGACATTATTCAGGGAATGCGGCTTATGACTGACCTATTCACATCTTTAAAAGCTTTTATGAATTGAATAAACATGTTAGTAAAACATGGGTACTCTGAACACCAGGTGACAAAGTCACGTGATGTTCAGAAGTATTAGTACCTCTGCCGACCCCTTCGGGGATATTCGGCGTGAACGTTTATGTTTATGTTATGTTTATGTTAGTATTATTAGCTTGATCACTATATGAGTCTCTGTAATACCTCGACCGACGGCTGCGAGATCCAAACCCTGACCCTGATCCACGCGGTGAAGGAGTTTTCGACCTACGACTGCAAACTTGAGATGACCCTCGTTTATCTCTCGATGACTCGCGTTCTTTTAAATATCGTTGATTATCATGTAGCCTACGACTATGTCGTATTCGTCACCATGCCGTGGCAGGTAGTTCCGGTTGACACGTTCAAATTCAAAGCGCGACTGCTCGGCCCTCGTAATTCCTTCAAAATCATTGCGCGAGGTACCGGGCGCGTCGTTTAAGTTCTGTAATCACTGATGAGCATGATCATTCACGTCACCACCAGAAACTACAGTCGTCCGAGGCCTCGAAAATCTATCAGTATCATTGCGCGAGGCACTCGGAACTTCACTCGTATTTTGAGATTCACTATTCATTCTACCAGTCAAAGAGAAGTTCTGTAATCTCTGATGAGCATGATCATTCACGTCACCACCAGAAATTACAGTCGTCCGAGGCCTCGAAAATCTATCAGTATCATTGCGCGAGGCACTCGGAACTTCACTCGTATTTTGAGATTCACTATTCATTCTACCAGTCAAAAAGACCGGCTCACCAGGATCAAAAATCGATGCTGATCCTTGTCTCACTGCGCAGCATCCACTCCTATGCTCGCGTGTAGCAGGATCTTGCGGTTGCTTCAACGCCGCAGAGCGGGAGCGATATGGTTCAGAGTCATCCCTGGAGTCATCCATCTCAACCTCGTATTGCCTGGAACTTACCATTATGGTATTAGTAAATAATTAAAGATCAGTTATAACCATCTAGAATTTCGATTGATGAAGAAGAATTTTCATTTCAGCCTAACAAATATTTTTATTGTTTATAAATAATATCCTATAAAATTGAGGCATGTAAGAAAATTTGTGAAGCATTAATATAAGCATTGCTCTTTAACTCGCTTAACATAAACGGAAATATAAAGAAAGTGCCTTTAATATGAACAGGGAGATTTATCCAATAATAAAATAAAATGATATTATGTAAGTAGATAATAATATAGTAAAGTATGATGAGAACTAGAATATGTACCATAACCTTTCACTATCGTAAGCTACGTACACATCTAAATTAAAATATAAACCTAAGTATGTTTTATTTGACTCCACAAAAATATAGACTTATGGAAATCCTTCATTATCTCAGAAACGGTTTATCCTAGCTCAAAAATAACCAAAAATTAGCCCCCTCTGCCACGCCCATCGCGGTGGTATGAATCCCAATTACCCATGGGGACAACCCCATTAATAGCACTATAAAATTCCATCACATTATGACCAGTCTATATTGCTGGCAAAAGAGTTCTACAGTGAACAGCAATACAACTTTCATAGCAAAGATGTATTCATTGAGTACACCTTAAAAGATAGGGAGCTAAAACTTCTAATATTATTTTAGAGAGAATGTTACTACTATAATTTTTTAACTACTATTATAGTTATTTGCTCAGTACTACAGCTATCGCTAGACTGTGTAATTTCAATGTAGTCATACAATACTACATATTTTTGCTATAATCTAACAAAAAAAACATGAGTTCTCTAACTCCAACACAGGTTAGGCTTAGGTTAGGTAACATAATGTAATCCCAAACAAAATCTTAGAAATAATTTAAATTATATTGTGCATGCAGATCAGAATAAAAAGGAAATTTAGGCCGTAGCGTTACTTACGTTTATAGGCGTGGAAAAAATCACCAATTCTGAACTATATAATCAAACAATCAGATCTTCTGGATAACTTCAATGTATTTTAATTTCTATATTATCTTATCGCTTCCTAGTACAATAATGGCTCTCTCTCTCTAACTACATCTATAATAACTATAGTAATTCTAAAAATCGCCAGATATTTAATAATTGGTGTGAATGGTATTACTGCCATTTACCGAATGCGCGCTGTTCGAATATCTTCCCGCACCAAAGTTTGGGAAGGGACCGAACAGCCAATCAGAACAGTTTCTTGTTTGCGTAGAACACTTACAACCAATAGATTCTTGACTGCACTATAAATTCATTACTTATTAAATTTACTCTTATAATAATCATAACACGCATTGTGTATTTATGTGACTAAATAATTATAAAGTTATTTATGACATATCAATATGTTATAACTATTATTATTCTATGTTTTGTATCTAGTATTAGGGTTTACAATGATTTCCTTACAAACTCTTAAAATAATACTTAGAAGATTGTCATATCTTAAATAATTATTCTTATGAATTAACTTGACAATAATAACTTAACAATATTTATATAATAACATTTATCAGTACCTGCTTTTCAGAAATAATAATATTAACGGAAACGACGAGTCAATAAAGAGTCTTACAATCGTTTCGTTCCAAAAACTTCTTTAAAGAATCTATCAAATTGACGAGAGGAATTACTAAAATTAGTTGTTTCAAGAATTACTGGCAAATATTTCGTAACAACAGAATGTGTAGTCTAACACAAGTAACACACAAAGCTATCCGCTCAACTGCTAACAACGATCATTTATTTCGGATTATTCATCCATATAGTTGTTAGTAATCACAAAAACTTAAATACCTATGTTAGTAACAAAAATAACATTTAAAATTAAATACAGACATAATTAATTGTACTGCTTTGGCTAATACTACCGACAACTGGCGGTGTGCAGTCTCACCCAGTGCCGGAGCAGTGGGGAGTCCCACCTGTCACTCAACACACGCAGAATGCTGTTGGAGCTCGCACGAACGCGCTGAAGCATGGAGGCTGTACGGCTTCTTATTATGGCGTAAAAATTGCTAGTCCTAGCCTCCGCGAACATAGCTGATGCGCTACAAAATCGTGGGAGCTTCAACAACACTCTGAATGCATTGTTGTATTGGACGCGAAGAGCGCTGTAAGCACGCTGTGTGTAGCGGACCCACAGGCTTAGATTTGCTTATAAACTAAAATTATTCGTCAAATATTACTAAATATTTATTAAGTTCTAACACACTTACATATAGTATTCCATAAATTTAATAATATTCAATAAAAACAATACACATGCGAAATATGTATTTTTTTTAAAATAAGATACATATATACATTTTACGACATATATTATCACCGAAATTTTCATAAGTGGTGAGCGAAGCTGGGATGGTTAACTAGTAAAAAAACAGACTTATCTCAAGTCTGTTTTGTACAAGGACACCTGAATGTTCTCATTCTAAAAAAGTAATTTTTTGCTCAATGTTAACAACATCAGAATATATCCGACATCCGCTTGTATATATTTCTATACCATTTACTTGAGTGATTTTATTTACAACATATATAATAGTACCTGCAAAACGGAAACTATTTTTTATAATGTGTATACATAAATCAAGTCGCTTCCCGGGACCTTGACATTTTCACTTAAAAGAACATCTAATAACACTTAGAACTATTTATCTTGTCCTGACGTCACTCTATCACTCGATTGACTTGGGATGTTTTGTATTAAATTAAACCTGCAAACAAAAAAAGTTCTCTAATGTATTAAACAGAAAAAGTCATCTGTTAAAACAGATTATATACAATTATAAAAAAAATGAGAATTAATTTTAAAACTGAACAATTTTTCTATGAAAATGGCTACTTAAACTATCAAACATGAAAATTTTTCATCAAAATTCAGTACGTGAAGGTCCATACAAAATGATGAGCTTTGGTGAAACTCTTGTGTTCGCTAGTGAAGCATTGATGTTATAGTTTTATTAGTTTTAAGCTTTTTTTCTGTATATTTACATCTATAGTCGATAGTCTCGATAATCTCGATAGTCTCTGCCTACTCCAATGGGAATTAATGGCGTGAGTATATGTATGTATGTATTTACATCTATCCTTCTCTTATACTATCTTATACTGTCCATTAAAAAAGGGAAGAATTGTTTCGTATTTCATTCTTTATAATAAAACTAGCTTTTTGCCCGCGACTGCGTCCGCGTCGACTACATTTTTTGCATCCAGTTTATCTATAAAAACACGTGGTTTAAAAGATATAAAAGGACATTGAGGCTTTTTAAGTGATTGTTCAGCGATGCAGTTGGAGACCCATCACTAAAATCTTCCAAACTTCCAAAAGTGGATGGAGAATTACTATCTCCGAAGCTATGGCTACTCTTTTTGGAATTTATGGCCTTTAGTGTATATAAACTCATGAAAGATTGATCGATGAATTTCATAAATTCCTTTTTGTAGTGGTTATATCAGTCAATACTACCGATTTTGAGCGCCAAAATCCACAATTCAATGTAAAATAAAAAAAAAGTGACTAAAGATAAAACAGCAAGTAAGTAAATGATTCGAAAAGTGCACCGAGTTATGATATGAACTACAGGTTAAAGTGCGAAATATTCAACTTGTTACGTATCTTGAAAAACATCGATACCACGGTTTAAAAAAAGCACCCAGCGACATCTATTGCATACCTCAAGAACTAACGTAACGTAAATACTTAAACCAATTAGTTATTCGTTTATTTATAGTTATTTCAGGATAAGTAGATATGAAAAAAAAACTGTCTAGACAATAAAACAAATTGTACGTCATCCCTCGGCCATTAATCCCTTTAAGGATACATTAACGTATAATTTAGCTTCTTAATTGACAGGTTTATATTCGTTTGCAATATATTAGCTTGTTTTAAACGACACACAGTGCCATCTCCAATCCATCCAGCAAGCAAACAATATTTGATTATTCCCTCGGGAATATAATTTTTTCCGGAATAAAAACCCTATTATTTAATCTGGACTTCTAACTATACGTCTGCAAAATTTCAAAGCAATCGGTTCAGTAGTTACAGCGTGAAAGCGGCACAAATAAACAAACTCACTTTCCAATTTATAATAACAGTATGGATGGCTCTGAAACCAATTGGACGATTTTAATAATTCTTACATGAGTGAAAACCTTCGACCTTAAGAAGAAACATAGGCTACGTATAATCACGCCCAATTTCATAAGGGGTAAGTAGTTAAGTAATCGTTGGATATTAAAACAAATATTTTTAGTGTGAAGTTGACCCCTGACCAGTTGAATATATTTATAACTATAAAAAATGTATACATACATATACTCACGGCTATAAATCCCTAAATAAGGTAGCCAGAGCCTCGGAATAAGAAATACGAAAGCCACTTTTGGAACTTGAGTGGGAAAAATATAGATTAATATTCAGGTTGTTGGTGATGGGTTTCCAACCGCATTGCCCAACACTCACTAAAAAGCCTTAGCACCTTTAGTCAAATTTTGCGAAACTAAACCCACGGGTAGCAATGAGGTAGTGCTATTCTAATTCGACACTACACAGATCAAAATAATATACAACCAAATCTTAAATGCTTATCTAGAATAACGTTTGCGAAAACTTGTTATTAAGACGTACGAAATAAATCATATTCTCAATGTTTACATATGTTTTAATAGATGAGAGGGTACAAAACATGTTAAACATAACAAAATGCTATTTCTGTTTGTATTATATCGCGTCTCATCCCCCTGAGACCTAATTAAATATAACTGTTTAAAGTGTTTATATGGGTAACACTTTACACACATTAATGTGTTTTCTTTCTACATACATACATACATATACTCACGGCTATAAATTCCTTGAAGGGGTAGCCAGAGCTAGGGAATTTGAAATTCCTCAGCCACTTTCGGATAACACGTATACTATATCACTTGAGGAATCCTATCGAGTGCTCTTCGATACTCATTTCCCGGACAGTGCAATCACATCTAGAAACGACTGGAGACACTTAACAGTTAATCCAACTGTGTCTGATTGGAAACTTTCAAAAGAGATAGTGACTTATGACAGTGACAAAGTCATGCGGGCTATCACCATTTTTCAAACATTTAAAGCCCTAGGAATAGACAAACTCTTTCCAGGATTACTGCAATGGGGAATTGAAGTCATCCTATTCCTGGTTGCGGTATTTCTCCAAGCATGCTTAACCTTTAGATACATGCCCTACAGATGGAGGGAGGTAAAGTGCAGTTTATACCCAAATACGGAAAAACTGATTATACTAATTTAAAGTCCTTCAGACCAATAAGCCACACATCCTTCTGTTTGAAAACACTCGAAAGGTTGTGTGATAGGGAACTACGAGACAACGCTCTCCAAACGATACCGCTCCATCCCAACCAGCACGCCTATAGCGCCGGTAAACGCACGGAGTCAGCCTTACATGCAGTAACATGTGTCGCAGAGGATGCTATTAGAGATAAAAACATTTGTCTAGCAAGCTTCCTTGATATCGAAGGAGCCTTTGATAAAACAAATCAGTCCTGCAAGCCCTAATCAGCCACAAGTGCAAATCAGGGCTCAATATGAAAAAAAAAAAAAAAGTCAAAAAGTTTATTTTTCAAAATTAAGTTAAAAATTAACATTTTTTGAACGTCAAATTTTTTTAAATTTATCATTAGTCCGTTGCTTCGGAAGGTGTTCGTAAAGAGAAGAAGCAACAAAGAAACTCTTTACATTCACATTTTTTCATTTTTTCAAAACATGGTTTGTACAATTTCAGTTTATTAACATGTTTTTACTTTATAAAAGATTTTCTATGCGACAAAACCAAACGCTAGTTTGACATATTTAAAATAAATTGTCCATCACAAAAACCAATCACATAACGTGAGAAGAAAATGTCACAAAGCCCTAACGGCGATAGGGCAAATCAAAGATACTACCATTCAATGGATAAAAGGACACAGCGGATCACGCGGCAAAGATGCAGCAGACAAATTGGCCAGAAGAGGATCGGATACCCTGTATACAGGTCCAGAACCATGTCTGCCTCTACCAAACGATCAAATAAAAACAATAGTCCGTAAGACCCATGGGGACAACCCCATTAATAGCACTATAAAATTCCATCACATTATGACCAGTCTATATTGCTGGCAAAAGAGTTCTACAGTGAACAGCAATACAACTTTCATAGCAAAGATGTATTCATTGAGTACACCTTAAAAGATAGGGAGCTAAAACTTCTAATATTATTTTAGAGAGAATGTTACTACTATAATTTTTTAACTACTATTATAGTTATTTGCTCAGTACTACAGCTATCGCTAGACTGTGTAATTTCAATGTAGTCATACAATACTACATATTTTTGCTATAATCTAACAAAAAAAACATGAGTTCTCTAACTCCAACACAGGTTAGGCTTAGGTTAGGTAACATAATGTAATCCCAAACAAAATCTTAGAAATAATTTAAATTATATTGTGCATGCAGATCAGAATAAAAAGGAAATTTAGGCCGTAGCGTTACTTACGTTTATAGGCGTGGAAAAAATCACCAATTCTGAACTATATAATCAAACAATCAGATCTTCTGGATAACTTCAATGTATTTTAATTTCTATATTATCTTATCGCTTCCTAGTACAATAATGGCTCTCTCTCTCTAACTACATCTATAATAACTATAGTAATTCTAAAAATCGCCAGATATTTAATAATTGGTGTGAATGGTATTACTGCCATTTACCGAATGCGCGCTGTTCGAATATCTTCCCGCACCAAAGTTTGGGAAGGGACCGAACAGCCAATCAGAACAGTTTCTTGTTTGCGTAGAACACTTACAACCAATAGATTCTTGACTGCACTATAAATTCATTACTTATTAAATTTACTCTTATAATAATCATAACACGCATTGTGTATTTATGTGACTAAATAATTATAAAGTTATTTATGACATATCAATATGTTATAACTATTATTATTCTATGTTTTGTATCTAGTATTAGGGTTTACAATGATTTCCTTACAAACTCTTAAAATAATACTTAGAAGATTGTCATATCTTAAATAATTATTCTTATGAATTAACTTGACAATAATAACTTAACAATATTTATATAATAACATTTATCAGTACCTGCTTTTCAGAAATAATAATATTAACGGAAACGACGAGTCAATAAAGAGTCTTACAATCGTTTCGTTCCAAAAACTTCTTTAAAGAATCTATCAAATTGACGAGAGGAATTACTAAAATTAGTTGTTTCAAGAATTACTGGCAAATATTTCGTAACAACAGAATGTGTAGTCTAACACAAGTAACACACAAAGCTATCCGCTCAACTGCTAACAACGATCATTTATTTCGGATTATTCATCCATATAGTTGTTAGTAATCACAAAAACTTAAATACCTATGTTAGTAACAAAAATAACATTTAAAATTAAATACAGACATAATTAATTGTACTGCTTTGGCTAATACTACCGACAACTGGCGGTGTGCAGTCTCACCCAGTGCCGGAGCAGTGGGGAGTCCCACCTGTCACTCAACACACGCAGAATGCTGTTGGAGCTCGCACGAACGCGCTGAAGCATGGAGGCTGTACGGCTTCTTATTATGGCGTAAAAATTGCTAGTCCTAGCCTCCGCGAACATAGCTGATGCGCTACAAAATCGTGGGAGCTTCAACAACACTCTGAATGCATTGTTGTATTGGACGCGAAGAGCGCTGTAAGCACGCTGTGTGTAGCGGACCCACAGGCTTAGATTTGCTTATAAACTAAAATTATTCGTCAAATATTACTAAATATTTATTAAGTTCTAACACACTTACATATAGTATTCCATAAATTTAATAATATTCAATAAAAACAATACACATGCGAAATATGTATTTTTTTTAAAATAAGATACATATATACATTTTACGACATATATTATCACCGAAATTTTCATAAGTGGTGAGCGAAGCTGGGATGGTTAACTAGTAAAAAAACAGACTTATCTCAAGTCTGTTTTGTACAAGGACACCTGAATGTTCTCATTCTAAAAAAGTAATTTTTTGCTCAATGTTAACAACATCAGAATATATCCGACATCCGCTTGTATATATTTCTATACCATTTACTTGAGTGATTTTATTTACAACATATATAATAGTACCTGCAAAACGGAAACTATTTTTTATAATGTGTATACATAAATCAAGTCGCTTCCCGGGACCTTGACATTTTCACTTAAAAGAACATCTAATAACACTTAGAACTATTTATCTTGTCCTGACGTCACTCTATCACTCGATTGACTTGGGATGTTTTGTATTAAATTAAACCTGCAAACAAAAAAAGTTCTCTAATGTATTAAACAGAAAAAGTCATCTGTTAAAACAGATTATATACAATTATAAAAAAAATGAGAATTAATTTTAAAACTGAACAATTTTTCTATGAAAATGGCTACTTAAACTATCAAACATGAAAATTTTTCATCAAAATTCAGTACGTGAAGGTCCATACAAAATGATGAGCTTTGGTGAAACTCTTGTGTTCGCTAGTGAAGCATTGATGTTATAGTTTTATTAGTTTTAAGCTTTTTTTCTGTATATTTACATCTATAGTCGATAGTCTCGATAATCTCGATAGTCTCTGCCTACTCCAATGGGAATTAATGGCGTGAGTATATGTATGTATGTATTTACATCTATCCTTCTCTTATACTATCTTATACTGTCCATTAAAAAAGGGAAGAATTGTTTCGTATTTCATTCTTTATAATAAAACTAGCTTTTTGCCCGCGACTGCGTCCGCGTCGACTACATTTTTTGCATCCAGTTTATCTATAAAAACACGTGGTTTAAAAGATATAAAAGGACATTGAGGCTTTTTAAGTGATTGTTCAGCGATGCAGTTGGAGACCCATCACTAAAATCTTCCAAACTTCCAAAAGTGGATGGAGAATTACTATCTCCGAAGCTATGGCTACTCTTTTTGGAATTTATGGCCTTTAGTGTATATAAACTCATGAAAGATTGATCGATGAATTTCATAAATTCCTTTTTGTAGTGGTTATATCAGTCAATACTACCGATTTTGAGCGCCAAAATCCACAATTCAATGTAAAATAAAAAAAAAGTGACTAAAGATAAAACAGCAAGTAAGTAAATGATTCGAAAAGTGCACCGAGTTATGATATGAACTACAGGTTAAAGTGCGAAATATTCAACTTGTTACGTATCTTGAAAAACATCGATACCACGGTTTAAAAAAAGCACCCAGCGACATCTATTGCATACCTCAAGAACTAACGTAACGTAAATACTTAAACCAATTAGTTATTCGTTTATTTATAGTTATTTCAGGATAAGTAGATATGAAAAAAAAACTGTCTAGACAATAAAACAAATTGTACGTCATCCCTCGGCCATTAATCCCTTTAAGGATACATTAACGTATAATTTAGCTTCTTAATTGACAGGTTTATATTCGTTTGCAATATATTAGCTTGTTTTAAACGACACACAGTGCCATCTCCAATCCATCCAGCAAGCAAACAATATTTGATTATTCCCTCGGGAATATAATTTTTTCCGGAATAAAAACCCTATTATTTAATCTGGACTTCTAACTATACGTCTGCAAAATTTCAAAGCAATCGGTTCAGTAGTTACAGCGTGAAAGCGGCACAAATAAACAAACTCACTTTCCAATTTATAATAACAGTATGGATGGCTCTGAAACCAATTGGACGATTTTAATAATTCTTACATGAGTGAAAACCTTCGACCTTAAGAAGAAACATAGGCTACGTATAATCACGCCCAATTTCATAAGGGGTAAGTAGTTAAGTAATCGTTGGATATTAAAACAAATATTTTTAGTGTGAAGTTGACCCCTGACCAGTTGAATATATTTATAACTATAAAAAATGTATACATACATATACTCACGGCTATAAATCCCTAAATAAGGTAGCCAGAGCCTCGGAATAAGAAATACGAAAGCCACTTTTGGAACTTGAGTGGGAAAAATATAGATTAATATTCAGGTTGTTGGTGATGGGTTTCCAACCGCATTGCCCAACACTCACTAAAAAGCCTTAGCACCTTTAGTCAAATTTTGCGAAACTAAACCCACGGGTAGCAATGAGGTAGTGCTATTCTAATTCGACACTACACAGATCAAAATAATATACAACCAAATCTTAAATGCTTATCTAGAATAACGTTTGCGAAAACTTGTTATTAAGACGTACGAAATAAATCATATTCTCAATGTTTACATATGTTTTAATAGATGAGAGGGTACAAAACATGTTAAACATAACAAAATGCTATTTCTGTTTGTATTATATCGCGTCTCATCCCCCTGAGACCTAATTAAATATAACTGTTTAAAGTGTTTATATGGGTAACACTTTACACACATTAATGTGTTTTCTTTCTACATACATACATACATATACTCACGGCTATAAATTCCTTGAAGGGGTAGCCAGAGCTAGGGAATTTGAAATTCCTCAGCCACTTTCGGATAACACGTATACTATATCACTTGAGGAATCCTATCGAGTGCTCTTCGATACTCATTTCCCGGACAGTGCAATCACATCTAGAAACGACTGGAGACACTTAACAGTTAATCCAACTGTGTCTGATTGGAAACTTTCAAAAGAGATAGTGACTTATGACAGTGACAAAGTCATGCGGGCTATCACCATTTTTCAAACATTTAAAGCCCTAGGAATAGACAAACTCTTTCCAGGATTACTGCAATGGGGAATTGAAGTCATCCTATTCCTGGTTGCGGTATTTCTCCAAGCATGCTTAACCTTTAGATACATGCCCTACAGATGGAGGGAGGTAAAGTGCAGTTTATACCCAAATACGGAAAAACTGATTATACTAATTTAAAGTCCTTCAGACCAATAAGCCACACATCCTTCTGTTTGAAAACACTCGAAAGGTTGTGTGATAGGGAACTACGAGACGCACGTGGAAAGGGGTAGTGACATTCTATGCCGTCACTATACAGCAGTAAACTTTAATACTATTAATTTACCTACGCAATATGGATCACCAAAAGCCAACACTTATAATTTCTTGAGAAATATTTTTTTTAAGAAAAGTTGTCTTCACAGCTTTCACTGTTCAGGGTAGGACCACTTTGGTCCCCAATTAATTCCTCTGAATCCAATTACACAATGCAGAATGCTCGCTTTGACTCCAATAATGTGATTTTAAATACTCTTCAACTTTATGAAGAGTATTTCAAATCTTACTCAAGGCTTATTTTAGGGACGGGAGACCTATTTAAGGCTAAAAATTGATTTGAATTAATATTTATTCGATCTCGATATACATTCTTATCTGTGTGGCACGTGTGTGTTCTGTGTGTTCTAATACGTCGGGGTCACCACTGTGGAAACAGCAAAGATATACTGGCCAGTACACCCTGCTTTGTTGTGTACCGACTTAGAATTTGTATTTATGTTTAGCTAGAGAAACATTTCGATACCGCGATGTACGATTTTTTATGACGCTGCTAGTATGCTAGTGAGTTCGCCGTCTAGCGGTCGCCACATCTGCATTTAAAAGAAAAATATTTATATCAGCACTAATGAAACATTTTCATGTCTTTAGATCCTAAAAAGTAAACCAGTATTTCACTCTTATAAAAATCATCAACAAAGATTGAAAATAATAGCCTATGCCAATTTTTTTAGAAATTTTATTTACTTACCATTTCGACTCTCTACTTGCCTTTGCTAGCCAAGTACAACACGTACTGAAATGTATTATTACATGTTATTTGCAGACAATAACTAACATAAGCACACCCACATACTCACTACTTTAAATAGATATATGGAATGGGGCACACAGCTTACTTAATAAACTAACCATCCTTAAGGTCTTATAAAGCCGCCAACTCATAATAATATGTAGAATGTTAAACAGATAAACTCACAAAAAAAAGATTCATGACGCCTAACACAAGCGCTTTTTTATTGGCACGATATCAGTTAGAATGAGATGACAGTATACACTACTAAATATGTGCGCAAGAGACTGCTGTTTTATACCACGCGATATCTAGTTAAAAGCTCGCTCGTAGAAGCTAACCTGGCATATCTTTACTGAAATAATTATGTATATACAAGATACACTTAAAGGCGTATAGTAAGATTCAAGCATAAACTCACTGAATTTATTTGGTTCGACTTCATTTGAAAGCGCTTTTTTTCGTTCATAAAAACAAAATACTTACTTGTGACAAATACCGTAATAAAAGAAAACAATGGAACAATATAAGAATCCTGTTTACGTATTATCTGTTGGAATTTAAATTCAATTCGAGTAAATCAAGACAATCAACTATAGTCTGTGCAACGACGTTGACGGATGAGTGAGCTCCGCACAATTGTTCAGGGACGTATTCTAGATTTTAACACCGACATTACACACATACATATATATATGCTCACGGCTATAAATGCCTAGTAGAGATAGCCAGAGCTACAGAATAAGAAATTCTTTAGCCCCTTTTGGAAGACTAGTGGAGAAAAGAATTTAAAAAAGAAAGGTTTTTGGTGATGGGTCACCAACCACATCGCCCAAAAATCACTAAAAAACCTCTAATACCCTGAGCCGCCTCTTGTGAAGAAACACGGGAAAAAATGGGGTAGTGCTATTCTAAGCCGAAACTGACATTCTAGCCTATAGGTACCTTTGCTACCATTTTTGTGTATGGCGTGAAACTTGAGTTGAAGGTTAAGAGTTGAGTATTATGAGACTATATTTGTGTGTCACGGTAGAGGGACTGACACTTCTGGACATCACGTGACATTATTACCTGGTGTTCACAGTGCCCACATTTTGCTTGGATAGTGTACTTAAGAGATAGGGGGCAGACCAATCGCCGTTTTGTATGAATACATTTCCACTTAACGAAGTAAAATTTTGTCATCTGGGTTGCCTGACGATGTTTTCCTTCACCGTCACTTCACTTCACCTAAAAAAATGCACACGTTATATAAAAAGTCTATAGTTACTTGAACCTCGATTACGTAATTGGGAATATAGGGTTTGAAAGCTGTATGAAATTCAAAGACAATAAACATCGTGATGTGTTTAAAAACCATAAGTATCAGTAAATGGTATTTGTCTTACATCATTATTATTATTCAAGATAATACACTGGTAGCAATAAACATACATAGAATTATAGATACATACATACATACATATACTCACGCCGTTAATTCCCATTGGGGTAGGCAGAGACTATGGATCGCCACTTCGTACGATCCTGGCAAACCTCTTTTGCTTCGTCTACATCCATCAATCTTTTCATACATGCTCTTTTATTCTTCATACTTCGGACGCCTGCCTTTTTGAGCACACTTTCAATTTGGTCCAAGTGTGTCTTTCGTGGCCGTCCTCTACTAACATTACCATCCACATTAGCTCTATAGATACTTTTTACCAATTTCCTATCATCCATCCTCTCGATGGGCCCAAACCATCTCAACATTCCTTTTTCTATCTTACTTACAATATCATCCTTTACACCACACCTTTCACGAATCACATCGTTCCTCACACGATCACATAACCTAACATTACAAACTTTTCTGAGGGACCTCATTTCTACTGCATTCACTCTGCTTTCATGCTTCTTTCACCCAACATTCACTGCCATACATAAGCGTAGGAACAAGAACGGCATCATGCACAGCCATTCGGGCCCTTTCGGACACCGATTGACTAGACATTAGGCTATCCAATGCTCCATTAATCGCATTACCCTTTTTCACTCTTCTCTCAATATCTTCATCACATTTTCCATCCCTTGTAAACAAACTTCCCACATATACAAACTCCTTCACCTGTTCCACATCCTTACCATCAATCGCAATGACGCATTCTGTCACATCTTCCTGTCTCTCAAAAACCATCGTTTTGGTTTTATCCACATTCATCCTAATTCCCTTTCTTACAAAAGACTTACATGCAATATTCATCATCTCTTGTAACTCTTCTGCCGATGATGCAAGTAGAACTTGATCGTCAGCATACAAGAGGCATTTAATGATGAATCCACCCATTCTTAGCCCATAATCACTTTCACGCAACTCTGTCAAACAGTCATCCATGAACAAATTGAAGAGCCACGGAGAAGCTACACATCCCTGTCGGACACCCCTAGAGATTCCGAACCAGTCAGTGATTTCCCCGTTTACTCTTACACATGCACTAAAATCCTCATAGAGTGATACCAATGCACGTATAAGTTGACTCCCCAAACCGAACTTGGATAACACCTCCCATAAACACTTTCTTACCACCCTATCATACGCCTTCTCTAAATCAATGAAGGAGCAATACACCTTTAGGTTCTTAGCTAAGAACTTTTCGGTGATGCTCCTTAGAGAGAAGATTTGATCCATACATCCCATTCCTTGCCTAAATCCTGCTTGCACATCCCATATTTTCTCATCAGTTTCATTCATCACTCTTTCAATCAATACCTTTGCATACAATTAACCGACAATGCTGAGTAGGCTAATGCCGCGGTAGTTTTTAGCCTCCTGGCGTGACCCTTTTCCTTTATACAGGGGCACAATCACCGCCTTGCACCAGTCTTGTGGTACTTTGCCACTCGACCAGCACTTTTGGAAAAGGAAGTACAACCAAGAAGCCACCAACCCTTTACCAGCCCTCAGCATTTCGATAGTTATCCTATCATACCCTGCCGCCTTCCCTATTTCCATACTCTTCACTGCTTTCATTATTTCTTCCATACTGATCTCACTTTCACTAAAGGCACCCATCGCATCGTATATATAATTATAGATGTGAATCGTAAAAAAAGGGTAACCAGATATTTAATCTAAAAATTACCGATGTTAAAGATTTACTAGACTTTTTGTTAAGTCGTGTGTATGTTACAGTATTTTTTAAATCATGCTGCTATCAAAATATTATAGAATTTATGTCCCCAAAATTTTTAAACTCAAATCAATCCATGCATGTATGATGGATGAATATGTACGTTGAACCTATCACTCATAAATGGATTGATCTGAGTTAAATTTTTATATAAGGATAATACTTAGTTGTATTAATAGAAATATAATACAATAACACACTAACACATTTACAAAAATATTAATTACATTATATTTCCTCACTCCGACCCTGCACTGTAACGCCAATCAGTCGGTGTGGCCACAGAGTCGATTGAAACCCTCACACGATGACAGCTACGATATTGCTCCCCAATTATATTGATGTATTATCCGCATTTAATTTTTTTAACGCAGGTTTTTCAAACATTCGTATTTTAATTTATACATGTTTTATGCAGCCGTGATAGCTTAAAGAAAAGAACGACGCATTGGTGCGGAAGATAAGGGTTCAAATCCTGGGTTGGGCCTATACCAGTTTGTGTGGTTAATTTATCATAATAAAAATAATTAAGCCAACTTTACACAGCAGCTGTGTAGTGTCGGCTTAGAATAGCAGTAACCCATTTCTTCCGGTGGGTGTACGTGAGAGGCGACTAACGGTATTGGAGTTTTTAAGAGATTTTGGGCAATGCGTTTGGAGACCCATCACTAAAAACCTTTATTTTACCATCTTTTCCCCACTCAACTTTCCAAAACTAGTTGAGGAATTTCTAATTCCTTAGCTCTAGCTACCCCTTCTAGGGATTTATAGCTGTGAGTATATGTATGTATGTATGTATGTAATAATAATTATTAGCGGTGACAGAAAACATCGTCAGGGAACCCACATGGCTGAGTTGTTTAGTCATGTCACAGTGTATTCACACCAAATCGCGACAGGCGTGTCCCTTATCACGTGAGTACACTGTGCTAGCACAACTTGGGTGCTCTGAACACCAGGTGACAATGTCATATGATGTTCAGAAGTAGTAGTACCTCTGCCAACCCCTTTGGGTATATACGGCGTAAGCGTTTGAGTTTGAGTAATTATTATTAAAATACATACATACATACATATACTCACGGCTATAAATCCCTTGATGGGGTAGCCAGAGCTAAGGAATTAAAATTTCCTAAGCCACTTTTGGAAGTTGAGTGGGGAAAAGATGGTAGAATAAAGGTTGTTGGTGATGGGTCTCCAACCGCATCGCCCAAAAATCCCTTAAAAAGCCCCAATACCGTTAGTCGCCTCTTACGTACACCCACCGGAAGAAATGGGGTAGTGCTATTCTATGCCGACACTACACAGCTAAATTATTATTAAAATATTATTTAAATAGTATTTCCTCACTCCGACCCTGCACGGTAACGCCAATCAATCGGTTGGCCACTGAGTCGATTGAAACCCTCACACGATGATAGCTACGATATTGCTCCCCAATTATATTGATGTATTATCCGCATTTAGTATTTCTAACGCAGTAATCTATACTTATAATAAATCTGTAGAGAGGTCAATTCTGTACATAAAATATATTTTCAAAATAACTATCAGGGGCTGATTAGGGATCGATACTGATGCCGAAAATGCTATCAGTAAAATTTTTGACTGTCTGTCTCAAAACAACTATTGATTTTCGGATATCTCAATCGCGTGTTATTACATAGTTTTTAAAGCCCGACCGACTTAGAATGTTTTTTTCACACGGATGTCGTAAGCTGCTTAGTGTTGTTGCTTAGTTTGCTGTGTAGTGTCGGCTTAGAATGGCACTACCCCATTTCTACCGGTGGGTGTACGTAAGAGGCGACTAACGGTATTGGGGCTTTTAGGGGATTTTTGGGCGATGCGGTTGGAGACCCATCACCAACAACCTTTATTTCACTATCTTTTCCCCACGCAACTTCCAAAGGTGGCTGAGGAATGTCTCATTCCCTAGCTCTGGCTACCTCTTCAAGGGATTTATAGCCGTGAGTATATGTATGTATGTATGTATGTCGTAAGAAGCGACGAATGGTATGGGGATTTTTAAGTGGTTTTTGGGCGATGCGACTGGAGACCTATTACCAACTGTAACTTATTTCTACCATATTGTGCCCTAACAACGTCCAAATGTTACTGAGGAGTGACTAACACTGATGCTCTGGCTAATGAGAGTATATACATGTATATACATCGTATGGAAAACATTGTGAGGAAACCCACATGGCCGAGTTGTACTTAGCCATGTGACAGTGTATTCGTACAAAACGGAGATAGGCTTCCCCCAATCACGTGAGTACACTGTCTAAGCAAAACGTGGGTACCTACTTTGGACACTAGGTGGCAATGTCACGTGATATTTAGAAGTATTGGTACCTCTGGCAACCCCTTCGGCTAATGTTTATGTTATGTATACATGTATATGTACAATAATACCACTTAAGTTACAAATGGTTCTGAGGTATTTCTAGCACTGATGCTTTCGCTACAACTACTAAAAGATTCATAGCTGTGAGTGTCTGTCAACGCTTTTAAATATAATAAAACGTATCTATACCTTCCTTTAAGCAAAATATCTAAAATGGTCGTAGCTTATTTTACATTTTACTTGATCTCAAGTAGGGTACATTTGTTTTAAACCAGCATACAACTTTAATTAATATGACTTTTCCTTATACCTCTATAGTCGAATACACGGTATTCAGTAAAACTATTTTGTTTTTGTGATACCGTGTTATTTCCAAATTTGTATTCTTTTAGTCGAAATAAATAAATAAAAAAGGTACAGTTACAGGCTCTACAGTGGTTTTCAATATTGTTTTAAATCCCAAAAGAGGGTAACCAGAGCTTTTGAGCTAAAAATTCTTAAGCCACATTTGAAAGATGATAGAAGACAATATGATAGAAATAAAAAATCGATGGGTTTTTAACCGCATTGCCCAAAAACCATTTAATAAATCATAACATAACATAACATATACTCACGCCTATAAATCCCTAGAAGGGGTAGCCAGAGCTAAGAAATTAGAAATTCCTCAGCCACTTTTGGAAATTGACTGGGGAAAAGATGGTAAAGTAAAGGTTGTTGGTGATGGGTCTCCAGCCGCATCACCCAAAAATCCCTTAAAAGCCCCAATACTGTTAGTCGCCTCTTACGTACACCCATCGGTAGAAACGGGGTAGTGCTATTCTAAGCCGACACTACACGGCCTTAATTCCCTTTTGCAATACCCGTGTTAAAAAGGGGATGTGACATTCTATATATTTTAATCTAATTGCCTCTAAATGCGATAAGTAAGCACGTTAGCAGCAAATCTGAGCAATATATTGGCTAAGTGCAGTGTAAAGTTGCCACAGCAATATATGGAGCAATCAGCCCGTGGGTTGAGACGTCATAATTGAAAACGTTATTTAATTGCTTTCGACACTTGCTAGTACGCTGTTGTACGGGAGCTTTGAAGAAACTTAACGGTATGTTTTGCCTTTATGACTATAAAGTTATGTACATACAAATACCCACAGCTATAAATCCAAAGAAGGGGTAAGCAGAACTTGAGAAAGAAAAAGTTCCTTAGCCATCTTTGGAGGTTGAGTGGGGCAAAGAATTTAAAATAAAGGTTTTTAGTAATGGGTCTCAAACCGCATCGCCCGAAAATCACTTAAAACGCCCCAATTACCTTAGTCGCCTCTCACGTTCACCATCAGGATGAAATAGGGTAGTGCTATTCTAAACCGATACTATAAAGCATTAATGTGATAAGTAAACACGTTAGCAGCTAATCTGAGCAACTAATATACTAAGTGCAGTGCAAAGTTGGTAGAGCAATATATGGAGCAATCAGCCCGTGGGTTGAGACATCATAATTGAAAACGTAATTGCATTGCTTCGACACTTGCTAGTACGCTGTTGTACGGGAGCTTTGAGAAAGCTTACCGGTAAGCTGTTTTGTGTCTCCAACCACATCGCCTAAAAAACCAATGGCCCTTAGTCGCATCTTATGGAAAATCACAAAAAGAAATAGGGTAGTGATATTCTAAATCGATGCAACACAATATGATATGATAGTGATAATAATATAAATTGATAACTAGTCGTAAACAGTGTACTTTTAAAACATTTAAGACATTTAGATATTAATTTTACATTTACACTTGACTTGTAAACTTTAAAACTTTTAATTTCTGGACCAACATTGAAGTATTGTTACAAGGTCAAGTTAAAGTTTTAATCACAAAAAGACCAAACTAAAGTAATTATTGTACAAATTTACAAACAAATTAATTATTATAGATACTTGAATAAGTAAGGGCTTGTCATGAGAAAAAAATAAGATTTACCTTTTCAAAAAGTTTTAATTCAATATTTTAATTGTACTAACTTAGGTAATAAATACTTATTTATTTAAAAAGGTCTTTATTCAAATATTTTTAAGTACCTATGAGTTACCTATATTTTATACATGAAGACATACTCTCGTTTCATTTATTCACATTGGGTTAGGTGAAGTCTTTTTGTTTGTATTTATTAGTTTTTATTCATTACATTTGTTTTTACAATGATATTAAAACTTATGTCATGACTTTCAAAGCTGGTCACTTAAAACTACAGCTCAATCACTGAGATCTGAGTATAATTTTTATTTATTACCATAACGACATGACATTAGTCCTATTTCGGCATTGTTATGAAGGATAGCTTCTCCTGTAGCTCGCTTAAGAGCTTATTCCATTTGTCTGAATGAAGACTTCTGAAAGCCACAGAATCTGAATTCAGACTAGTGGAATAACGTTCAAACTGAAATTTGTGTAGTGGAATAACATGCGTCTGCGGCAGTAACTTCGAAGGACGTCTGAATTCAGCAACAACAAAGTGTAATGGATTAAGCTCTTTAACTTTTTTTATTGTTTCGAGCGCGCACTACTACACTTGTTTGTGAAAGAGATTGTTAACGAAAAACACAACAAATTAATGGTGAGTTAAATATTACAAAACCTAACATATGTTTATTGGTTTTCTGCAATAATATACTAAATGAAATTTTACACATTGATTGCTTTAAGTAATAAAACAGCGAATCATGCTTTTCAAGAACATAATCTCTGTTAAATGTTTTGATAGTAAGGTGCAATAAAAAAAACAGGCACTTGTTGCATAGTTCTCTTTCTCTTTTGAATTCTTATCACATATCGTAGAATTAAATCAGTAAGAAAGTTTATCAAATAAAATTAAGTTGGTTAGAAGTTTATCATGTCTTAACAAAGTAACATCAAAGCGGTGAAATATCGCTAATACTTGGGGAACTTTTGATAAATACACGAATTAGTGCCGTATGAAGACATGAATAAGTATTCACAGGTCTAAAGTTAGTTAGAACGAACATCTATCTATGTTCTCTATTCCGTACTTCCGAACAACTTTGATTGACTCAAGTTCCCGCTACTCGATTATTTGCCTATTTAGTTCGGTGTAGGTGAAGTTTGTTGAGTCTGGATGTAAATGTTATAGGTTTTTTAATAGCCTGTAAAATTATAAATATATTAATGATAAAAACATACATACTAACGGGTATAAATTCTTAGAAAAAGTAGTCAGAGCTTCGAAATAAGAAAGTCCTCAGGCATTTTCGGAAGTTGAGTGGGGAAAAAGATTTTTGGTGATGGGTCCCCAGCTGTATCGCCCTAAAATCACTTTAGCAGCCTCATACCCTTAGTCGCCTTTTACGACATCCATGGGTGACATTCTAAGCGCCAAAAATCTTGAGAAAATTTATCAAACAAAATAACAATGGTTAAGAGTTTATTACTTCTTAAATAAAGTTACATCAAAACGGTGAAAATATTTATTTTATTTATTTTATTTTTATTTATGTAGGAAACAAACAGTCGTTTACATTACAAATGTACACAGTTATAAAAGAAACAATTAGACCTCTACTGATGAATGCTATTTTGCAAAAAAGGCACCGAAAAACATAAAATCCATTATAATTCCATAAATACTAAAGTACTCAAGATGTTTTGAAGAAAATAAAGTGAAGTATATTTATTAAATATTTCCACTTTGTACACAAATTAATTTTAAAGAGGTTGATTCCACGTATCGATGCCTCAAGGAAACTCATAATATTCTAGTAACAATACTCATTTTATAAAAAGCTTCTGCGTATCTTATTTCCTTGTAGACTAACAGATTACTTTCATAATAAAGTTATCTTTCGTATAACACTGAAATAACGAGGTGTTTACATAATATAAGATTTGCAATATGCACCATCAACAAATAAGATTAAACCGTTAACTACTATGTAGTTTTACTATTTTGCCGTGTATTGCCTTTGAATGTCACAACCACTTTTTACCCACGGGCGACGTAAAAGACGACTAAAGGTGTGGGGTTTTTAAGTGTTTTTGGGTGGTGTGGTCGAAGCTTCATCACCAACGATGCTTTATTTCTACCATCTTCTCCCCTACTAAAATCTAAATGTCGCTGAGGAGTTTCTAACTCTAAAGCTCTGGCTACCCCTTTGTAGGATTGATGGCCGTGAGTATATGTTTATATGTGTGTATTTTAAAGCGTGAAGCGAGGAATTTCCAAAACATACATACATACATACATATACTCACGGCTATAGATCCCTAGAAGGGGTAGCCAGAGCTAAGGAATTAGAAATTCCTCAGCCACTTTTGGAAAATTGAGTGGGGAAAAGATGGTTAAATAAAGGTTGTTGGTGATGGGTCTCCAACCGCATCGCCCAATGTTCCCTTAAAAGCCCCAATACCGTTAGTCGCCTCTTACGTACACCCACCGGAAGAAATGGGGTAGTGCTATTCTAAGCCGACACTACACAGCAAGAGTATATGTATTTATGTATGTAACTTAAAGCGTGAAGCGAATAGTTTCTACAACAAACTAATATATACTAAAATGCGTTCGAAACCTCTTTAAATTTATCGACTCTCTGACAACTCTAATATATAGTTGGTTCACATTTGTTGACGAAACTTTACGTTTATTGAAACTAAAACAATTTGTTTTCGAATGTTCAAAGTTAAATTGTACTTAAACGTTTTGTACTATTAAAATAATCTAACCAATTACTTATAGCTTAAGTTTGTACACATGTTGTGAATATTTAATTCGGATAAGTTTAAAGTATGAGCGCTGTTTAATTTATTTATTTAATGAGAGATGACAAGGTAAATAGGCGTCTTATGAAAGTAGCATGAAACGGATATGGAAGAACTATTTTGAGGGACTTTTTGAAATATAGGATGTACCCATTTCTTCAACAATAGGCTATTTGACTAAGTTTTGAAAACTATCTTACGGTGTTAATTGGTTTATAAGGAGCCTAAAAAAAATTTTTTTCTGTCTTCATTTTAGCTATTTTATTAAAAAATCGAAAACGAAAATGCAATATTCAAATGTGCCGCGAAAACGCGACTTTAAGTAATATGGCGGCTGCAGCACAAATGACGTCAATTCCGCATTAAACACCAATGAGCGAAGCGATACACAGTCTGTTTATGTGCAATCTACGTCATTATAGAAATAGCCAATCACGGTCGTTTTTAGTCACGTGACAGTTGCATCAAAAATACTTATTTTAGAAGACGGATTTTAGTGAAATAATGCAATATTTTTATCTCGCATTATTACATATTGCTCCAAAAAAGAAATATTAAGACTAATGAAATAAAAGAAATGTATATTTTTATTACAGTCAAATAGCCTATTGGGAGTAATATTGATAGGAATGAAGCAATGGGTGACTTTAGTGTCAGTACATTAGTATGGAAGAAATAATGAAACCAATAAAAGGTATGAAAGTAGAGAAAGCGGCAGGGTATGACAGGATAGCAGCTGTCTCTGTGGTCTCGCGGTTAAGCGCTTAGTTTTAATTACGGAGTTCTCGGGTTCGATTTCCGGGGTGTAAACTTACAAATTTAATTTGTAAGATTTAACACAGTTTGGAAGGATATTGCAGACATTCTGTGCCTCGGAGGACACGCTAATCCGTTGGTCCTGGCTACAATCACGGTAGTAGTCGTTAGTCTGCCAACTCGCACGGCCTATGGTTATTTGGACTATGGCCAAAGCTATATATATATATATATATATATATATATATATATATATATATAGATATATATATATATATTAATATAATTACTTATTGCGAAAGTATGTACACATGTCGTCAACATTTAATTTGGATTAGATTAAAGAATGATCGATTTTTAATTTATGAACAATTTTTTTTATCAATAAAGTTTAGATAATATGTATATTAGGAAACATATAAATTATATTGTCAAAAAAAGATGGTATATTGATGAAGCTCTAGGCACATCATTCGAAATTATTTAAAAGTCCCTTCAGTCTCCCATAAACCTATGAAAAGATATGGATTAATAGAATAGAATAACTTTTTAGTGCACATCAAACACAAATTTACAAAAGAAATTATCATACAGTTTACAGTGAGGTACAATTGGCGGTCTTATCGCTAAAAGCGATCTCTTCCAGACAACCTTTGGAAAGTGAGATCGGTAAATTAGTTATCTGGGTAGATGTACGAAATAAGCTTACTTTAAAACTTACTTATTTAATTGAAATAATAACATAAATATTAATCATACAAAATAATATACATATTTAACGAATATGAACACACACACATATATAACTACATACTTTTATATATACAAGCAATACAAATACCTGCATAAAATACACATATACGTTTTAGAAATATAATTAATACAATTTAAAACGCAACAGTATTACAGCGCTTCAGTGAGATAGTAATATATTATAGTAGATAGTTTAATACATACATACATACATACATATACTCACGGCTATACATCCCTAGAAAGGGGTAGCCAGAGCTAAGGAATTAGAAATTCCTCAGCCACTTTTGGAAGTTGCATGAGGAATAGATGGCAACAATAAAGCTTCTTGGTGATGGGTCTCCAACCGCATCGCCCAAAATCCCTTTAAAGCCCCCAATACCGTTAGTCACCTCTTACGTACACCCACCGGAAGAAATGGGGTAGTGCTATTCTAAGCCGACACTACACAGCCCTAGATAGACACTAGATAGTTTAATATTTTATTAAACCTTATACCACCTATAAAAATAGTTTAGATGCTAAAATCCAGTAGTAAAACACACTTACAAATTGCATAATAATATACATTGCATGACGTTTCAAATCGACGGAGTTCGTTGTAAAATTGTGTAATTTCGTACTTACTTTATCGCTGGTGCACACGACGGGGTGCTATTTTATGTACGAAAAATATGAATAATATGAAGTTAAAATTGGAAAAGATGTGGCTTTGGTATATTACAGTTGCAATTACATTGATAAATTCGTTTACTCACGCCATTTGTTCCCATTAGGGTTGGCAGAGACCACTCCTCAACTTCAATTTAGCGTGATTATAGCCAATAGCACTCCTAAGTGTAGCTTAACCTATATTAATGTGTTTTTTAAAATTCTAATTTAGCACTCACAGTCAAGCAAATATCTAAGTAACGAACTTTACTCCTTGATAAAATTAGTACAGATATCGACTATCTCATAACATCATTCCACATTAGTGCATAAAATAAAAAACAACGTCACACAAACAAGAGCAAAACATAAATATTTAAAATCAGAATATCCCATAAATTCTTCATCGTTGACACCCCAAATGGGCTATATTGATTTCGTTCAGTTCTAACCGCAAAGTGCCCAGTTTGTGGTCACCACAAATTTCCCAAGAGCATTTAGGCTGGCGAGCGTTCTGATTATTCATAAACTTGTTACGATTGGGTTAGAAGACTTGTAAATCAGTACAAATCCTGAGTTGGGCCTATGCTAATGCGTTTTATACACAATAACTTTTATGGTTCGATTGTCAAAGGTTTTTACTATTAGTAGAAGCTTACAATATTTTTCATTGTTTTATCCAAACCATTATGTTAATTATACGATATCAATGTTTGACAGTTACAGTACAAAAAAATATGAGAAACTGTTCTAAACGTTTTTAACTCTTAATAAATTTGTCGCGTACATTTAATGCATTTTTCTCTCAAAATATAAACAGTCAGTAATAATGAACTATTATAATCATCGAGACCATAAAAAACTTAGAAAAAAAAATAATTTTCAATTTAGTTTGAATGCCATAATAGGGTACTGTTTCTAGTAATATAACATTGCATCTAGATTACGTGTCAAAATTATAGTTTTTCCTAAAGGCAATTTTCTTTCGGTAAATTTTACGTTTCCGGGAACGGTTCATGCCGTAACTAGTTTTGGGTTTGTTTAATGTAATATTGCTAATACTTAAAAATTCACATGAGATAGAAATCCAAATATTAATGTTTAAATTTATTGTTTCACGTTTGAAATCATACCGTGAATGTTTTTAAGCCTGTTAGTGGCAAAGATACAGTTGACGTATAAGGAAATTTATAAACGCGTATGTATAACTAATAATTTAACTAATATTCTCACGCCGTTAGTTCCCATTGGGGTAGGCAGAGACTATCGATCGCCACTTTGTACGATCCTGGCAAACCTCTCTGGCTTCGTTTACATCCATTAATCTTTTCATACATGCTCTTTTATTTTTCATACTGCGGACACCTGCCTTTTGAGCACATTTTCTATTTGATCCAAATGTGTAATTTACCTGTGTACCTTTTATCCAAAAACTATTTGCCTATCTGCATAGTTTAACGATAGCAACGATGTACTCAAAACCTTTAGGTTCTTGGTTGTAACCCTGGAAAGTATACTTACAAAAATCAAATAGCTTTTATTCCATTTTGGTTCAGAAAATTATTGTCTGAATCAGATCTGAATCATCCGAAAATGATAGATTATGGACTAGATAAGAGCACTTTAAGCTGCTTATCTTGGCAGCTAAATCGATAGTAGTAATAGATTTATTATAACCATAGTGTGGATGGTAATGTTAGTAGAGGACGACCACGGAGAACACACTTGGACCAAATTGAGAGTGTGCTCAAAAAGGCTGGCGTCCGAAGTATGAAGAATAAAAGAGCATGTATGAAAAGATTAATGGATGTAAACTGTTATAAATGAACATTGTAAGAGTAATTGCTTAGTTTGTTGTAGACTATGCTATATCAGCATTTCTATGTTTCATGGGCCATCGAACATGTACTTTAGTCAGTGTTACTCCAATCCTCAATCCGGACGGTTCGGTTAAAGAGTTTTTCGACTTTTCAAATTATAAATTCTTTTTTTTTTAAAACCCAATCTTCAATACCCATTCTAACATTGGTGGCAGCGAAAAGGGGATTAATATCATAACAATCCCAGGAATCGTCTCCGTTCCGTCAAAGTGCACTCACTCAACATTAACCTTCAATTTAGAACAATTCATGAACAGTTTCCGAAAGTGTAACAAGTGCTAAAAACATTTATATTGTGTGTTCTCCTATTTCACCATCAAGAAAAAACATTACTTCAAGACGATGTCAATATCAAGAATTTTCGTCATGGTGTCCATGTAAGTCAAATAATCTTATTCCAATCGTCATCTATCGTGACAAATCTACTGCTACAAGATCTCTTATCGTTGTTTCGACTCGAGGCCCGGCGCACCGCATCCGCATTCCAGAGCTCCGGTACTCATAACATATTTTTTTGTATACTATAATATTTTATTGTTTTAATGTCCAGTAAGAAAGACACCGATACAACTACCAAAGTTTCTAGTAAGAAGGAAGTTGAACCTTCAATTAAAATGGAGAGTGTTTCATTAAACGTAATTTTGAAATTTATAAAATCTTATGATGGGTCACGTGAGAGGTTGACCGCTTTCATTAATAATTGTTATAACGCAATTAACTTAGCCGATGCATCTCAAGTAGAAATAGTATTTAAATTCATTTTAAGTCAGTTGGAAGGCAGAGCCGAAACTGCATGTTCCATTAAAGAATTCGATGATTGGAAATCATTAAAAGAATTTTTAATATGTCAGTTTGGTGAACGTAAACACTACTCCCATTTACTGTGCGAGTTACAGGAGTGTAGGCAGAGACAAACAGAAACAGTAAGTCAATTTTCACTTAAAGTAGAGACGTGTCTTTCCAAACTGTTGACCGAAATTAGTATATCCAACAAAGTAAAAAGTCAGTTAGTAGGACGTGTTGCCGCTATGGAAGACTTAGCTTTGAACACGTTTTTGATGGGTTTGCAACCCCATATTTCTAATATTGTCCGTTGTCGCGATCCGAAAAACCTTAACGAGGCAATCAATTTAGCTATCTCAGAGGAGAAAATTTTAGGGATAGTTCACAAACCGAAAGCAGAACATTTCAAATCACAACAGGGAAACCTTCGCCAATTTCCCAATTTCAGGCAACCACCTAGAAACCCAACAGCTACACCTTCAAATGCACCTACTTGCAGATATTGTAAAAAGGTAGGTCATACTATAGATGTTTGCAGGTTACGTGAATATAATAATAATAAGTATCGTTCCGGACAACAAATGCGTCAAAATCCTAATTCACAACCAAGACTTTTTATACCCTTTAACCCTTCACATAATCCAGTTATGCATTATTCGTCTGACTTTGAAACGAATAATAACAACGGAATCGACACAGTAGACGCGAATCCTACAAATGACCAAAATTTAAACATGTAAACGTCTCGATACGGTGTCGTGCGAGACAGAGAATTCATAAAAACGATACCAAATATCATAATCCTTTAATTAAAACGGAGTTTTTAAATAACAATATATCCAATGAGCATAAATATAATACTAAATCCTATAAAAATAATTCGTCCTTAAATCATATACGTAAACGTATTCCTAAAATATATTATAAGAATCAAAAATATTCGAATCATCCGAATACTAATATCCAAAATCATATTGCTCCGAGCAATCACTTTTCAAGTTTTAATCAATCACCAACACGCGGTGTCCATTTAAAAGAAAAATCTAATACAAATCTGAATCATCCAGATGTTTGTATTCCAAATAAATCAAATACGAATACTTATCCTAATCCTATGAAAAATATTAATCGTAATCCACAAAAACTTATCGAAAACATCAATATTTCTAATTCTCAAATCTCCGGAAACCCTTCCAAAATACAATCTTCTACGATTACTTCACCTGAAATCGAAAAAGAAATTATTTATCAAATTATAAATAATCCAAATAGTAAATACTTACCTTATACTGATATTATCACTGACGTTATTATACAACCACTTCATTTCCTTGTAGATACCGGAGCATCAATTAGCCTCATCAAAGATAGTTTAATCGATCCTAAACATAAATCTAAAATAATGAATAAAACAACAAGAATTAAAGGTATAGATTCACAAAAAAATACAGAACCCCTCATAACTTCCGGTATCCTACCTATTACTTTCTCCCCGAAACATTATCAGAATAAGCAAATCAAATTTAATTTTCACTTACTTCCTTCTAATTGTTTACCTTATGATGGAATCATTGGCACTGATTTAATGACTTTAATAAAAGGTAACATTAATTACGTAGATAATACCCTAGTATTGAATAATATAATTTTTCCTTTAGAATTTAACAATCCTGAATATGAAATTAAACCCAGAAGTGAAACTGTAATTGAATGTACTATAAGCAACCCAGAATTGAAAGAAGGTATGATTGTCGACCAACATATTTCACCGACATTATTAATTGCCAATTGCATGGTTACAGTAAAGGATAATAATAGAGTTAACCTAACTATCTTAAATACTTCAGAAAATTCAGTTAAATTAAATTCAAATCTCAACCTAAAATTACTTCCTGTTACAAACGATGTAAGTTGCATGTTTAAACCAAATGATAATAATAGTAGCTTAGATAGCTCACATAAAGTATTAAATCAATTAAGAGATTCTCACTTAAATTATGAAGAAAAAACCGCTCTCCACGAGATATGTTCCCAATATTCAGATATTTTTCATCTTCCCGAAGACAAACTGACAGTTACAGACGCTATTCAACACTCAATTAAAACAACATCCATACAGACACCAAGTCATACAGATTTCCCGAAATTCACAGAGAAGAAGTTAACAATCAAATAGATATAATGCTTCAAGATGGAATCATAAAACCATCCGTATCACCATGGTCTTCTCCCATTTGGATAGTACCGAAGAAAGTCGATACCTCCGGTAAGAAAAAATGGAGAATTGTCATTGACTACCGTAAATTGAATGACATAACAATCGGAGATACTTTTCCTATTCCTAACATATCTGATATCCTTGATCAACTAGGTAAAAGCCAGTATTTCTCAACTTTGGACCTCATTTCCGGCTTTTACCAAATCCCCATGGATCCAGCTGACGGACCTAAAACAGCTTTTAATGTACCACATGGCCATTATGAATTCACTCGCATGCCCTTTGGTTTGAAAAATGCCCCTTCAACCTTTCAGCGATTGATGAATACCGCTCTTATTGGCCTTCAAGGTGAGCGTTGTTTCGTGTACCTTGATGATGTCGTAATATATTCCCATGATTTACCTTCACATGTCAAAAATCTCACAGAAGTCTTCCAAAGATTACGTTCATTTAACTTAAAACTTCAACCAGAAAAATGCGAATTCTTGAGAAAAGAAGTCGGATACCTAGGCCATATAATTAGTGATAAAGGTGTAAGACCAAATCCCGATAAAATTGAATGTGTTAAAAACTTTCCGATACCTAAATCCCCTAAAGATATTAAATCTTTTCTAGGACTTGTATCATATTATAGAAGATTCATCCCTGACTTTTCAAAAATATCAAAACCACTTACTACACTTCTCAAAAAAGACATTCATTTTATTTGGAATAATGAACAACAGTTAGCTTTCGAAACTCTTAAACAAAAATTAATCACAGCTCCTATATTAATTTATCCCGACTTTACAAAAACTTTCATTTTAACTTGCGACGCTTCAAACTTTGCTATTTCTGCCATTTTATCTCAAGGCGAAGTTGGTAAAGACCTCCTAATTGCATATGCTTCACGTACACTCAATAAAGCTGAAATTAACTATAGTGTAACTGAAAAAGAATGCCTCGCAATCCTATTCGGGACCAAAGTATTCCGTCCTTATCTTTACGGACGTCGATTTAAAATCATAACAGACCACAAACCTCTCAGATGGCTGTTCAACTGTAAAGATCCCAGTTCGAAATTAGTACGCTGGCGTCTTAAATTAGAAGAATTTGAATATGATATAGAATATAAAAAAGGTAAAATTAACTGTAACGCTGATGCTCTCTCTCGGTATCCTCCTCAAATAAACTCTATGATAGTCAATCCCATACAACCTGAAGAATTAATTGAACCCGATGACTTAATTAACCCTGAAGAACTCGGTTTTCCCTCTTCTACGAATAATGATCCAAATGTGAATATACCCATCTCAGATTTGTTAAGTCCTGACTCGGTTGATATAGATATTGGACCGACTAATTCTAACGATATTGACTTACCTGAAAATCCTTTTAACCCGAATACTGGAACACAATCTATACCTAGTATTAATCCGCTACCCTCTACAAGCAGTGAACCTGAAAATCAAATTTCTACACCACTCGTTATTAATAATACTTACTCAGACTTCCTTAAAGTATTCAAAGATCCTGAAATAACATACAACACATTAATAACTGAACATCAAGAAAATCTACTAAAATGTAAATCTAAAACAATTATCATACCAGTATCTATTGATTTAGACTATAATATGCCATATATAGAAGAAATAATCTCTGCTTATGAAAACTATGAGGAAATATTACAAAAAGAGAGAACACTTAATTCATTTTTAAAGTTAAAAATAAAAGACATTACTTATTATCTCATGTTCATTAAAGTTCATCATTATGACATTTCTACCTATAATGACATATTTTTAAGCCTTCAAACAGTAAGAAATGACCTAGTAACGGACAAATACATTGAAAATATAAGTATATCTGATTTTAAAACACCATTTGACAAATATTCACAAATTAAAATATATAATATAATTGTATATTTATTTCATAATACTAATATTCATGTTCACCTTTACCACAATAATATTATTTACCCAGATTTGCAAGAAATCCGTAGAATTATGAAAAAGAACCATGATATTCCAATTGCTGGACATTTAGGATCGACGAGAATGTATAATAGAATCAAACAAAGTTACTATTGGAAAAATATGGAATCAGATATAGAAAACTACGTAAGTAAATGTACACTATGCCAAATAAATGAAGCTTATAGACAGACAAACAAATCTCCTATGCAAATAACCACGACTTCAACCCGTCCATTTGAAAGAATAAGCCTTGATATTGTAGGACCATTACCTGAGGCTGGTCTAATTAAGTTAAGATTCATACTCACCTTACAGGATAACCTCACAAAATATACCATAGCATACCCTATTACTAATGCAACATCGGAAGAAACGTGTGAATGTCTCATTCACTTTATCTACTTATTCGGCATACCCAAAACCATTTTAACCGACCAAGGAACCAACTTTACGGCGGACTTATTCAAAAAGGTTTGCCAATTTTTAAAAATTAAACAGCTGTGGTCTTCTCCTTATCATCCACAAACACAAGGCGCACTCGAAAGAAGCCACTCAACCTTAAAGGAATACTTAAAATCTTTTGTTAGTGAAAACCAAACGGATTGGCATAAATACGTTTATACAGCAATATTATCTTATAATTCGAATGTACATACTACCACGCAATTTTCTCCTTACGAATTATTATTTGGTCACAAACCGTTTATTCCCGACTCCATATATAATAATCAACCTGACTCTACGTATCCCGAATACTTGAAAATGTTACAACATAGGCTGAAATTATCACGTGAAAAAGCAATTCAAAATATTTTAGCTTCCAAACAGAAATCTAAAAGTTATTATGATAGATTTACAAAAATAACTAAATATAAAGTTGGCGATCTAGTTTATTTAAAATGTCATCTTAGATTAAGGAAAGCTTTGTCAGCAGTCTGGAAAGGACCGTATAAAATCGTTAAAATACATGGAAATAATACATTATCTTTACTTATAAATAGATAACATGTAAAACATCACTTTGATGAAGTCAAACCAGCTAACGTAAATGATTAATTAGTAAAATCTTCCGTCTTTTTCTTTTCAGCATATTTATCATTTGTCCGAAACCCTCATCAACTACATTGATCGAGCCTATAACCAACAGTCCAGGAATTTACTTTGATCCAATTGGCAAAATGAAATTAACTACTGATTATTTACATTTACTTATCCCTATCGATATATCATATATTAAACCGCACATTGAACTAATTAATAATACATTAAATGATTTGCAAAATTACTGTTCCCAAACTAACATTTTAAACACGTGTGATAACGTATTATTACCCTTGAGATCTCGTCACAATGATATTATTAGAGACTATGAATCAATCTCTCACTTGATCCCAAACCATAGTAAGAGGTCTGCATGGTTTGCAGGCATAGGGTCTTTAATTAAGCATTTATTTGGTAATATGGATGAAGAGGACGCTGTTAATTATAGTTTAGCTATTAAGTCTTTAGAAAGTAATGATAAATCGTTAGCTTCATCCCTTAAACAAAATGTATTACTGACTCAATCGGTTATTAGCAGATTTAATGAAACTTTATCAATTATATATAACAATGAGATAAATCTTCATAAAGCTATGAGGAATTTAAGTGCAAGTTTTAATAGCTTTGAATCATTAAGGAATAAGTTAGAAATAAGTTCTCAAGTTTATAAAATTAGTAATATGTTAGAATCTAGCTTACTTACTTTATCCTTTAAATTAGAAGATATCATTAATTCTATATTATTTACGAATAGTCATACTCTCCACCCCTCTGTAATAACAAATAAAAATATATTCGAAGAATTAGTGAATAATGTACACCGATTACCAAAAGGTTCAGAACTTCCCGTAAGATTAGATATAGATAATATAAATATACTTCTTAGCATAAGTCGAATTGAATCTTATTATGTAAACAAAAAGGTTTTAATTGTAATTAAAATACCATTAATTAATAGCGATATCTTTAAATTGTACCAAGTTATGCCTTTACCTATACCACATTATAAGAAGAATTCTAAATCATTTGCTTTTGTCTTACCCAAAGGAAAATATGTAGCACTAAATGAGGACACAACAACCTATTGTTATTTAAATAATTAAGAAATTCAATCATGTTATAAAATACCGAGTAATACTTATATATGTAACAATGTAAATTTATACTCTACCTCAATTAACCCCAGTTGTGAAATAGATATCATAACTAAATCTTTAACTACTATTCCTGTACAATGTAATAAACGATTTTTAAAAGGTTATATAAATGTTTGGCAGAAATTAAAACAAAATCAATGGATTTATGTTCAATCCGAACCTACAAAAATCACTATTGAATGTAACTCAAATGTTTCAGATGTAACTGTAATAGGAACAGGAATACTTAATTTACCTCTTGACTGTATAGCCCATTCTGGGAAAAAGGAAATGATACCTGAATGAAATATAAAATTAAATGTTAATCCTATTAAAACAGACTTTAGTATAATATATGATAAATGTTGTAATATTACAAAATTTAAGTCTATGTCTTCTGAATTACCTATTTTTAAATTACATAATGTAAATTTAAATAATTTTAAAGAATTAGAATGTACATCTAATCAAATAATACAAAACGTAGATAAAATTGTATCACAGTCAGATATTTTAAAATACCATGTAGCATACCCAATTACAACTTATATTATTTTTATTCTTTTTGTGTTAATCTTATGTTTGTTTGTATTTTATATTATTAAATTAAAGAAAAACTCTCTAACTGAAAAAGTAGATAATAACGTTTCTTTAGATGATATAAATCCAATTAATGATGTAGAAAATAGTGAAAGATCTAATGTACCGAATTCCAGGATAAGAATTAATTTGTAAAATTCCTTTTTCACGGAATTTTCCTCTTAAACGGGGGGCTGTTATAAATGAACATTGTAAGAGTAATTGCTTAGTTTGTTGTAGACTATGCTATATCAGCATTTCTATGTTTCATGGGCCATCGAACATGTACTTTAGTCAGTGTTACTCAAATCCTCAATCCGGACGGTTCGGTTAAAGAGTTTTTCGACTTTTCAAATTATAAATTCTTTTTTTTTTAAAACCCTATCTTCAATACCCATTCTAACAAAACGAAGCTAGAGAGGTTTGTCAGGATCGTACGAAGTGGCGATCGATAGTCTCTGCCTACCCCAATGGGAATTAATGGCGTGAGTATATGTATGTATGTATGTATGTATAACCATAGATTGACAATAGAAATCTAACGTCATAGCATAAACGTCTTATGGGCAAGCCCATTCACGTACCCGATAAGGACTATTAATAGGTTTCAAAAAATGAAAAAATAGCGCTCATCATATGTGCGATCCTGATGGTAACTTTTCACCAACAACCTTTATTTCACAATAATTTTCTGCTCAACTTCAAAAAGAGGCTGAGGATTTTTTTTATCTGTGGCTCTGGCGGGGATTTATAAGGGGATATATAAGTGGCGATCAATAGTCTCTGCCTACCCCAATGGGAATAATAGGCGTAATTATAAGTAAGCATAGGTATGTGGTTATGTATAAAAAATATGTAACCATTTGTTAACATATTAATAACTCACTACAACAATAATATTAATTTATGCTTAAAATAACAAATACGTCAAATCCAAAATAGAGAATACTATCAATGCATTATAATTATGTCACGTAGACACACTCATGTACACATGTGGTGTATTTTGGTTTTAGTTTTGCTACAATCATTATATCGCCAATCTTCGATAAACAACTGTTGTTTTAATTTGCCGTGTAGTGCCGGCTTAGAATGTCGCTACTCCTTTCTACCCACAGATGTCGTAAGAGGCGACTAAGGGTATTGGGGCTTTTTATTGGATTTTTGGGCGATGCGGTTGGAGACCCATCACCAAAAACCTTTATTTTTACCATCTTTTCCCCACTCAACTTCCAAAAGTGGCTGAGGAATTCCTAATTCCTTAGCTCTGTTTACCCCTTCTAGGGAAATATAGCCGTGAGTATATGTATGTATGAATGTATGTTTTAATTTCTATAGCAGTAGTCGCTAAAATCTGAGAGTCGCACTGGGTTCCAATTGATCAAGAAATCACATTTATTCTGTTAATCGATAAATCTAATAAAATTTAAATAAGTATAATAAGTATACACTTATCGAACTGTCAGAGCTTGAAAATTTGAATTTACTAATGGTTTGTCATGAGCCTGCAGCTACATAGTCTGTCAATGAGTTGAACAGTCCTAATCCCTTTACCTACCTTATAAAAAGCAGCCTTATTTTAAACCGATACTAAATAGTTATTACATTACATACATACATACACTCACGGCTATAAATCCCTAGAAAGGGTAGCCAGAGCTAAGGAATTACAAATTTCTCAGCCACTTTTGGAAGTTGAGTAAGGAAAAGATGGTAGAATAAAGGTTGTTGGTGATGAGTCTCCAACCGCATCGCCCACAAATCCCTTAAAAGCCCCAATACCGTAAGTCGCCTCGTACGTACACCCACCGGAATGAAATGGGGTAGTGCTATTTTAATTCTATGCCGACACTACACAGCAATATATTAACAATCCCAAAACACAAATTTGTGTGAAAATTATTATATTTTTAACGGATTAGAATGAGATAGAGATCTAAGGAAGTATACGAAATAGAGTCGTTCTAAGTAATTTAATTAGAATGCCTCTACCATTGTGTACAAACGAAAAATTTCAAGCAGATTTCACTCCGAACGTATTATTGTGACTACTAACTATTAAAGATTTCATACATACATTATACTCACGGCTATGAATACCAGAAAGGGGTAAGTAGAGCTTCAGAGCTTTATGCTCCTTAGCCACATTAAGAAGTTGATAGGGGACGTAATGGTAGAAATAAGGTATCATTAGTGAAGGTTCTCCAACCGCATCGCCCTAAAACCACTTAAAAAGCCTTATACTCTTAGTCGCCTCTTACGATACCCGTGGGTAGAAAGGAGTAGTGACAATTTAAGCCAGCACAAAAACAAGCAGATTATACTCAAAACATATTATTGTCATAACTATTTAAGATCTCCTGCTATAATATGCCAACAACAATGCATTGTGACCCAAAGAAATTTGCATTTCTGACTGCGTATGACAGTCGTTTGTAAGCGTTTCTTGTACGAGCAATTAGACGATCATTAGGCTAACTCGTCGATCCGAATGCAAAACTGCAAGTTAACAGATGTGCAGAATGTACTCATTACAGCTTTTTGCATTTACCCCGGTGCAGCTTTTAGCCGTTGGCGTGTCGCAGTAAAACAGACTTTAGTGCGTCTGAAATAAAGACGTTTATTAGTCTTGTTGTTTCTGATGGGGCTTTGAAAGGGGTGGCTAAAATGTCGGCATTATATGTATTGAGTATTTTTAGTGAATTCAAACAAAGCATGCTATGCCGCATAGTGCCGGCTTAGAATGTCATTACCCCTTTTAACCCACGGGTGTCGCAAGAGGCGACTAAGGTTATGGGGCTTTTTAAGTGGGTTTTTGAACGGTGTGGTTCCAGACACATCACCAACGATACCTTATTTCTACCATCTTCTCCCCTATTAACTTCCAAATGTAGCTGAAGAGGATTTAGCTTTGAAGCTCTGACTACCCCGCTTTTGGACTTATGGCTATGAGTTTATGTATGTATGTCGAACAAAGTGACGATAGTGACAATGTTTCCAAGCAAAATGAAGTTGCTGGTCGGTCATTGGCTTCCAGCTCACCTTATGGCCCTGAAGCCACTTAAAGAGCTTTGCAAATCTTAATTGTAGAGTTAAAAATTATGTACATATCAAAATACGTTTATTAAAATTGTAGATTTAATATGGCTTTCATACTTAAAATTCCTTAAAATATTATAAAACTGGGAAATTTGAAGTTGAACAAAGCTTATCTAATAGTATTTATCAACCACCAGAAGTGGCTGAGGAATTTGTCATTCCAAAGCGCTGGCTACCCCGTTAAGGGATTTATAGCCGTATGTAAAACAGAAGATATCTTGGCCGGGGGGTAAAATTATACAAAATAAATTATTAGATATATGGGAAAATACTTACAAGCTATTTTCTTAAATTATATTTAAAAAAAAATTAGCTTAAATATTTAAATAAATTTCATAATATACATACATTCTTATACTCACGGCTATAAATCCCTAGAAGGGGTAGCCTACAAGGTTAGGGGTGGTAGAAATTCCTCAGCCACTTTGCGTGCTGCACTTTGAAAGTTGCGTGGGGAAAAGATGGTAAAATAAAGGTTGTTGGTGATGGGTCTCTAACCGCATCGCCCAGAAATCCATTAAAAAGCCCCGATACCGTTAGTCGCCTTTTACGTACACCCACCGGAAGAAAAGGGTTAGCGCTATGCTAAGCCGACACTACACAGCAATATAATATGTACAATAATAAATGTATGTCAAAATAAATCGCTGTGTAGCGCCGGCTTAGAATGTCGCTACACCTTTCTACCCACGGGTGTCGTAAGAGGCGACTAAGGGTATTGGGGCTTTTTATTGGATTTCATGGCGATGCGGTTGAGACCCATCACTAAAAACCTTTATTTTACCGCCTGTTCCCCACTCAACTTCTAATAGTGGCTGAGGAATTTATAATTCCTTGGCTCTGGCTACCTTTTCTAGGGAATTATAGCCGTGAGTATATTTATGTATGTCAAAATAAACACATAAAAAAAGTTTACTGATGTGTCACCAAAAGCTTTTTCAGCTTACGCTTAAAGGTGTTCTTGCCGAACACATCCCGGATTGGTGGAAGAAGATCCTTCCAGCACTTGGAATATTTAACGTAAAATAACGTATAATTAATAACAATTAACGTATAATATAATTTTTTTGGTGTACTTACGTTCGGTAGGAGCCAGCCAATCGTAGTTTTTTACGAAGACACTGTCACATGACTAAGTACAATTTAGTCATGTGGGTTTTCTTACGATATTTTCTCTCACCGTTAACTATCATGACAAATTAACTACACAAAATACACATTGGTGTAGACCCGGCTCCAGATTTGAATCTTGTTTGAATGATAGGCCGGTGTTCAACCCACTAAGTCATTACGATTGTAGTTGTTGTTCAAAATTTATATTTTTTTATAGCTTTTACATTTTTTCTTTAATTACTACATAAGTTTTAACTCATGAAAACAATAATTATATTTATATTACAGTACAAAACGGCGTTAGGTCTGATATGGGCTACGTAAGTACGCTGTCCAAGCTAAACGTGAGTATTCTGAACGCCAGATAACAATGTCACGTGATGTTCAGATGTATTAGTACATCTGCCACCATTTAGGGATATACAGTGAGATCATTTGAACTGAGTTTGATAATATTTAAGTCTTATGGCACGAAAACGTCATTTAGGAATTTTCGGATTGGAACTTTTTACCACATTTTCATATTTTACCTTATTATGCATAACAAATCTATGTTCTGATGCAAAAAAACATAGGCATGCAGACTAGTACCGGGCAAAGTGAAATTAGCCAATTTACAAACGGGAAATATGTATGTGTCTTTGATGAAAGTATTCTTTGACAGATCGGACTGCCAATCGAAGGTGCACTTTAGTAATATAGTGTGAGTCTAGGTTGAATTTGAAAGTGCATCGATACGGTGTTCACTTAGACTGTTTTTTTACTATGGGCCATAAATCCCAAAACAGGGGTAACCAGAGCTTAGGAGCTAACAAACTCCTAAGCTACATTCGGAAATTGATAGGGTAGAAGATAGTAGAAATTAATTAGGTAGAAAGGAGTAGTGAGATTGTAAGCAAGCGCTTCACAACATGATATAAAAAAAAACTGGTATTTATTTATATTTTTGGGTACTACTTAAAAAAATCAAACTCAAAGTGTCCATCTTAGCTCCCCCCAAAACTTGGAGCCAAATTGTTTTCTCGAACGTCTTAATGGAGCCGCCCGTATACTCATTGGCAGTGAAATGAAGTGTAAAATTTTACATTCCCATCTTGAGGTAAACCTGAAATGGATGGTTGAAGCAAGCTTTGTTTTATTAGAGATCGCGAGAAAATAGATTTGTTTTTCCATGAGGCTAAAGTTTTCAATTAAATAAATTATATTTAGTGTAAAATAAACATGGATTTTTGGTCCCAATGCAAAAGAGGTTGAGAGTGTAAGAAGGAGTAATATTTGAAATCCCTAATTTATAAAGACAAATCAAAGTTAATAAATCGCATGATATTTCAATCATTAAAAATGATAACTAAAATTATACTTATGTTGTATAAACTGATCCTAAATACAGGCGGATAGTGAGATATTATATCATTAATAAAACACACAACTTTGACGATATCTTTACAATGCACTAAATTATAACACTGTCACATGACAAAGCACAACTTAGTCATGTGGGTTTCCTCACGATTTACCTCACAATTAACAACCATGATAAATTAAGCCCACATTGGACCTCGAACAAACGTATTGGTATAGGCCCGATTTGGGATTTAAATCTCTCATCGTTTGCATGAAAAGCGTTGTTCTACCAACTAGGCTATCACGGTTGCTTTTGTTTTGCGGACTCATTTCTGCCTAATTATTATGTTGTCTGCAATTCATAAGAGAGACTATAATTCCACTCTGTACAAATTTACTGATTTAATACAATTCAGGCACATTCTCTCTTTTTTATTTTGCTTACTGCAAAGAATTATAATAAAAAAACCCGCCCATAATGACTTACGAAAACACAATACATAGATTTAGTTCAAGACTTAAAGCCTCAAATCCGGCTAGTGCAAGATTCAATAAAAAAAAACCAAGAACCGTTTAGAAAAAAAAAAGTGTTTATTTATACTCACGGCCATAAGTCCCAAAAAAGGGGTAGCCAGAGCATTAGAGCTCGAAACTCTTCAGCCGCATTTTGAAGATGATAGGGACCAAGATGGTAGAAATAAAGTATCGTTGGTGATGGTTCTCCAATTGCATCGCCTAAAAACCACTCCAAAAAGCACCATACCCTGAGTTGCCTCTTATCACACCCTTGGGTAGAAAAGGGTAACATTCTAAGCCGGCACTACACAACAAACTCTTTTAATCTTGCTTTTTATAGCCATACTTCATATCAAAGTGGCCCTATAAAAATATTCAAATAATTGTTATTCAATAGAAAGTGAATGTAATAATAATATGATATGATATATGTTTAAGAATAACACCCCTAAACAAAGTCAATAAACTTTGCAGTAATTTTATTTGACAACCGTGATACGATACTGTGATAGCATCCGACGTTTTCATTACACCCGCACAAAATATTCATAAGGATTGAGAATATTACATCCATATCACTGGATTTGTTATTACCTGGAGGTTTAAAAACAGAAGTTACGGTATAAAGGTTATGAATTTACGAGTTTTTGCTGGGTTGTTATTTTGTACAACTTTACAGTCTCCAAAATACATACATACGGACATAAATCCCAAAACGGGGTAGCCAGCGCTTGAGAGCTAGAAACTCTTCAGCCACATTTGGAAGTTGGTAGAGGACAAGATGGTAGATATGAAGTATCGTTGGTGATGGGTATCCAACCGCATCACCCAAAAACCATTTAAAAAACTCCATACCCTTCGCCCCTTACCACACCCGTGGTTAGATTTGGGTAATCGAAAAATTAGGCTTGTAATAATTTATCAATTCAATTTAAATTCTTAAAGGAAGGAAAATATTGACTTATAGTTTGAGATTGATAATCAACACCTCGATAGTTCATTGACAAGACCACAGCTTCTAAAGCAGGAGACGAGAGTTCAAATCTTGTGTGGGGGGACCACACCGATCAATCTTTCATCATGTGATATTTGTTATTATAAAATGTAGTCAGCGGTGAGTAAAAATATCTTAAACAAATCTACAAGGCTATGTGTTACACTGTAGTACAATGTACAATTTCTTATGATATTTTCTGTAACAGTTACAGTGGGCAGACACTATTTTTCGCTACTTAAAACGAGTAACTCTTTTTTTTTAATAATATTCTTCATGGTTTAAATCGAAAAACTATTTCTGCAAATATTTAAATGTTCCATAAACAAACTCTTCCAAGTATTATAAGCACAAGATTTCAAAACGCTTCAATAAAAATATGCAATGAGATTTTTTCATGAATTTCAAATTTTCAATATCTTTTTCGAAACATACTGTCTCTGATAATTCTTCGATTGTTATTCCTATCCATTCATATATTCTTAGATGCATGCATTAAACATTATGTGGACTGTATAACATATGTGGCTCGGATTTATCTGTATCTGATCAGAGGATAAGTATGGATTTTTATATTATTTTCTTTTATTTTACGGAGTCTATGTCAAGTTTATAAAATTCATTCATTCATTCATTCATACACTCACGGCTGTAAATCACTAGAAGGGGAAGCCAGAGCTAAGGAATTAGAAATTCCCCAGCCACTTTTGGAAATGATAGTGGGGAAAAGATGGTAAAAATAAAGGTTGTTGGTGATGGGTCTCCAACCGCATCGCCCAAAAATCCCTTTAAAGCCCCAATACCGTTAGTCGCCTCTTACGTACACCCACCGGAAGAAATGGGGTAGTGCTATTCTAAGCCGACACTACACAGCAAAAAGTAAAAATAAAAAGAATACAATTTGATAATTTGGGTCATTGTCATTATCTAGCATTCTGACAAATTTCATTCATACTCATTTTGTACTTGAGGAGCCTTTTTGTCACAATCACAAAAACATCAAAACTTGGAAAGGGTAACCAGAGCTTAAGGATAAGAATTACCTCAGCCACTTTTGGAAATCAAGTACGGAAAGATTAAAGTATAAAGGATGTTTTAGATGAATGGATGAATGTGCTATTCTGAGTTATTTTTGTAAGAATGTAATGTTACTCTGTTTTTTCGATAGTGGTTTTTTTGTTCGGTTCATTTTGGTCCAATTTAATTCAAAAACTAATAAATTATAAATAAAAAATACACAAGTATTTGCATGTCACTCGATTGAAGCAAATACAGGATGGGAGTTCAAACTGGTATTATATTCTTTAATCAAAAATATTAGCTTCTAGCAAAGTATTCTTGGAACTTATACCCAAGTAGATACTTTATTCTCAACATATTTTTCTAACTGGCAGTTTTTTTATTAAAAGTACTGTGTAACTCACTGACATAGTCTTTTGAGACTACATGTCAAACAAACTGCATTTATTACTATTTGTAGAACCAGAGTAAACAGTGGCTTAGCGATATATTAGATAATTTAGATCTTGTCAAAAGAACTACGTAAACCATTCCACAAATAAAATGGCAAATATCTGTACAGAAGATGGGGACTATAGAGCTAGTGTGGATGGTAATGTTAGTAGAGGACGACCACGGAGAACACACTTGGACCAAATTGAGAGTGTGCTCAAAAAGGCTGGCGTCCGAAGTATGAAGAATAAAAGAGCATGTATGAAAAGATTGATGGATGTAAACGAAGCTAGAGAGGTTTGTCAGGATCGTACGAAGTGGCGATCGATAGTCTCTGCCCACCCCAATGGGAATTAATGGCGTGAGTATATGTATGTATGTATGTAAGATGGGGACCATAATATAATTATCAATACGACCATGGAGGACATATTAACATCAAAAAGGTAATGTATTCACAAATGCAGGCTTCATTTATGTAATGAGTATGAATGATCAATTCTTAGTCTTGGGTGTTATTCATATGTTTTTTTACAATATTGTATATATGTTTGTGTTCACGCCAGATTATTAAGTGCTAGTTTTAGTGTACGCGCGGCTTTAGCATATTCTATATTTAGTGATTGAGATGGTCACACTGCTTGTTGGCAACACTTATCTTGACTTGACCTTTGATTTTGATGGCGGTTTTTGTATTGTAAAATTGAAATTAATTTTGTATATATTTTGAGTATTGTGATATTAATAGAAGCAGTATATTTTGATTGTTTATATTGTGAATCGGTGGAATTGTGGACCATATAAAAGTGATATCGTCTGTGAAGTGCGTTCAAGTGCGTTGGCCGGCACGGTGAACTTTGAACCCGACATCAGCTGCCTAAGATATTTGTAGAATACGAAAGGAACCAAGAAAGGATTCATTAATCGATATTCCTTGGACAGGGAATCGTATTGTTGATCAAAGAATGCAATTCATATCTCAACAAAATTATTGAACAACAAACACTACTTGGAATAACAAAGGACTGAATAACTCACCTTTCAGCGGCAGGTGAGTCCAATTTGTTATAATTACAATATTCTATACCTCTGCCAACCCCTTCGGATGTTATATTTTTACAATATTCTACATGAACATTGTTGGTAGCAGAGCTAAGGACTGAACAGTTTGAGTTAGCATTATTGACGTTTATTTATAAATTTAAATGATGCTCCAGAATATATGTTAGGGTCGCCAATAACTGCAAGAGATAGTTTCTACTCTACCCCAATGGAAACTTATACAAAAAATATCTTTGAAATGCTTCAGTTTTGATGACCCATTATTTGACATAGAAAAATATGCAGTAGAAAAACAATTGCTTAAATTGTCTGAAATCGTGACTTTTCAGAGTCCACGACAAGAACTTGGCAAGACTTCAAGTTAGCGTAGTTTTATTAAAACGTCCCTAATTGCTTGCTCCAAATCCTTCTTCACTTTTATTTAATTATTTTAGTTGTAGAGGAAAATTTCAACGCTTATTATTAGGGGTACGAGTGTTTTGATTATTGAAGTATTGCTAAGTGTCAAGTATCTTACTAGTATTTTTAAAGTCAGTTATATGTATATACCACAATTTTATTTACTAGCTGTTTAGTGTCGGTTTAGATTCGCATTTACCCCTTTCATCATGTGGGTGTCATTGGAGGCGACTTAGTGTTTTGAGGCTAATTAACTTACCGCGGGGTGATATGGCAGCAGACCCATTATTTACCATTTTTTTTATACTCAACTTCACAAAATAGCTGACAATTTATTATTTTATCGCCGTGAGTATATGTACGTTCGTAAGTGTGCACGGTTTTAAAACCAATTTAGAATGTATTTATTACTAAGAGTCAAAATGCGGGTGTCATAAGAAGCGACTTAGCATTTAGGCGATATTAGGTTGATGTAGCTAATGAATGACGTCGTGTCGTGGATGATTTCCAACTTTGTTTTTTTATTTCATTTTGCCCCACTCAACTTTTAAAAGTGGCTGATGAATTTCTGATTTCAAGCGCTGGCTACCCTGCTTTGATGTTTATAGCCGTGAGTATATATATGTATTTACTATCAAAGTAAAAGTTTTAAAACAGCTTAAAATGTTTAGAAAATATCCACTCAAAATGATTGTGAGCACAGTTTTGCAAACAATGCTGTGCTGTGCACTGAACATTTATTCTACGAGCTGAAGTAAAAGTTATTTTAACAACACTTTAAAAGGATTAATACTAACCATACTTACAATTAAAGTTTTATAAAAGAAGTTGCGTGTAAATCGATTATTTCTCATTTATTTTTGAAAAAATAAAAGTATTTTTGTTAGTAAACCTACTTGGCTCAGTTGAGCTTTTTGTCTGGAATTCGTCTTTGTATTTTATGTTTATACCTTTTAAAGAAAATTGCCCTGAAATGAGTATAGGTTGTGTGTATGTAAATAAGTGGCGAAACCCTATAAACAAGTTATCCGTCAAAGTGTTATAATCAAACTTCATACAAAACAAAATAAAGACAATATAGAAAGTGTAATCACAGCTTTGAAATTAATCACCAAAGTCTGTTAATTATAAAAAAAAATTACCTAAAGTTGACTTACAAGCACTGTGTAATATTGTGAATCTCAATCCATCTTTACAGTCTGACTTTTATAATGCACTTTATTGACATCGAGAGACTGTAAATACAATATGTCTGTAAACAATTTCCTGCACAAAATGTATGATTAACGATTTATCGGTCTAACGTACAACGCACTTCACTTCATCGATTTATAATTTGTCGAAGGCGAGCTGTGTCGTGCCAGCGTTTACTGCACATTTATCTTGTCTCGCGACGGAACGGAGCTTTGGTAAAGGTGAGGTTGAGTCTTTGATAAAAACTTAAACAAATTGTTGAACTAAAACTAATGAGTATGTCCTGACCGATATAAACATACCAATTACGAGAGTTTTTAACAAGTGGAACATCTAATGTTCATTGGGTTTTGTTTGAAGTGCATTGAGCAAACTTTATATCAATAGGCATAGCATGAACATAAGAGCGACTAAACTACATATGTAAATTTACTCAACGCCATAAATTCCAATAGAGGGGAGCCAGAGTTTCAGAGCTGGAAACAACTCAGCCGCAATCGGAAGTCGATAGGGGACAAGATGGTAGAAATAATGTGTCCTTGGTCTTGTAAGGAAAATATAAATAATATTTCCTAAACTTTATTTCTATCATCTTCTCCCCTATCAACTTCCAAATTCGGCTGAGGAGTTTTTAACTCTTTAGAGCTTTAGCTCTGGCTACCCCTTTTGCGGATTCATGGTCGTGAGTATATGTATAATATATTTCCTGAAGCTGTATGTTGGATACAGTATCCGTATATTTCCGAAATTTTGAACGAAGCGACTATACTTCACTTTACCTTTGATCATAACCGTGAAGTTCCCGAGAGAGAAACCCGTAAGGAATCACTTCAATGAATCTCTTTTCTATGTGAAACAGATGACAATTTGGGTGTATTGTAAGTATATACTAGTATTAGTACTATAATATGTGTCGTAATGTTTTTAAAATATATTCATTAATTTAAATAATACTAATTAAATAATGTGCTTTGTAGTGTCAGCTTAGAGTAGCACTACCCCATTTCTTCCCGCGGGTGTACGTAAGGGAAGACATTGGGGCTTTTTAAGTGTTTCCTGGGCGATGCATCGCGATGTGGTTGAAGACCCATCTCTAGTAACATTTGCTTTACAATCTTTTCCCCTCTCAACTTCCAAATGTGGTTAAAGAATTGAATCTGAAGCTCTAGTTACCCCCCCTTTTAGGATATATAGCCGGGAGTATATGTATGTTTGTATGTTATTTTAATACTTGACACATCTAAATACATATTTTCAAAGAGAAAAAAGAGCTTTTCTATCATATTCCTTAACTATTTTCAGAATTATACAGCCTGTGGTTTCATTTGTTTGACTGTGTTTCATATTAATACTACATACATACATATACTCACGGCTATAAATCCCTTGAAGGGGTAGCCAGAGCTAAGGAATGAGACATTCCTCAGTCACCTTTGGAAGTTGCATGGGGAAAAGATGGTGAAATAAAGGTTGTTAGTGTTGGGTCTCCAACCGCATCGCCCAAAAATCCCTTAAAAGCCCCAATACCGTTAGTCGCCTCTTACGTTCACCCACCGGAAGAAATGGGGTAGTGCTATTCTAAGCCGGCACTACCTATGTAATCTTTTAATTATATTATTTTATGTGATAAATTGTTCCACTAACTACTATACTGGTCACTATAGCATCGTTTATTCAACATTCTATGCAAGGGAACAAATGACCAACATAGATTCATTTTTCTTTCTTTACATAACCTCTTTAATATTAAAATAATCTTTGAAGTCTCCACTGAGCTTTCAAGGTTGTATTATACCTCGAAAATCATGAGAAATGGGACTTACCCTGATGTCTTAATAGGTCGATTACGGTAGTCGGAGGCTGTTGAATACTTAATTCATTCACAGTCATGATTCCGGACGTGAGATGACATTAATTTGCGTAATATATTGTCATGTGATATTGACATAACGGGTGGCTTTACGTAGCTGTGTTAATGTATGTAGTGATTACACTATAGTGGTTTAATATTGGCTGTCACTGATAAAAAATATACAATTATTTGCATGTCACTCGATTGAAGCAAATACAGGATGGGACTTCAAACTGGTATATACTTTACTCGAAAATATTTTTTTAGCAATATATAGATTGTAGCAAAGTATTCTTGGAACTTATACCCAAGTAGATACTTTATTCTCAACATATTTTTCTAACTGGCAGTTTTCTATTAAAAGTACTGTGTAACTTACTGGCATAGTCTTTTGAGACTGCATGTCAAACGATCTGCATTTATTACTATTTGTAGGACCGGTGTAAACAGTGGCTTAGCGATATTTTAGATATTTTAGATCTTGTCGAAAGAACTATGTAAACCATTCCACAATATAAATGACAAATATCTGTACAGAAGATGGGGACCATAATATAATTATCAATACGACCATGGAGGACATAATTAAAATCAAAAAGGGAATGCATTCACAAACGCAGGCTTCATATAAGTAAAGAGCTTATTCCATTACACTTTGTCGTTGCTGAATTCAGACGTCCTTCGAAGTTACTGCCGCAGACGCTTGTTATTCCACTACACAAATTTCAGTTTGAACGTTATTCCACTAGTCTGAATTCAGATTCTGTGGCTTTCAGACGTCTTCATACAGACAAATGGAATAAGCTCTTTATGAGTATAAATGATTGTTTCTTAGTCTTGGATGTTATTAATATGTTTTTACACAATATTTAATATATGTTTGAGTTAGCATTATTGACGTTTATTAATAAATTTAAATGATGCTCCAGAATATGTTAGGGTCGCCAATAACTGCAAGAGATAGTTTCTACGCTACCCCAATGGCAATACATATACATATACTCACGGCTATATTTCCCTAGAAGGGGTAACCAGAGCTAAGGAATTATAAACTCCTCAGCTACTTTTGGAAGTTGAGTGGGGAAAAGATGGTTAAAATAAAGGTTTTTGGTGATGGGTCTCCAACCGCATCGCCCAAAAATCCAATAAAATGCCCCAATACCCTTAGTCGCCTCTTACGACACCCGTGGGTAGAAACACCCAATGGAAACTTATACAAAAAATATCTTTGAAATGCTTCAGTTTTGATGTCCCATTATTTTACATAGAGAAATATGCAGTAGAAAAACAATTGCTTAAATTGTCTGAAATCGTGACTTTTCAGAGTCCACGACAAGAACTTGGCAAGATTTCAAGTTAGCGTAGTTTTATTAAAACGTCCCTAATTGCTTGCTCCAAATCCTTCTTCACTTTTATTTAATTATTTTAGTTGTAAAGAAGAATTTCACTACTTATTATTGAAGTCACGAGTGTTTTGAATATTGAAGTGTTGATAAGAACTGTAAAGTAACAGACTTGAGTTTTCAAAAACAATTCATAATAGTTTTATATTATAATAATCGTAAATCAAAAATACTACTTATTTACTTACCTAGCTGTTTGGTGGCAGATTTGAAAAGCACTAACCCATTTTGTCCTGTGGGTGTCGTAAAAGGCGACATAGGATTTTGGGACCTTATATATAATATATCACGGTTGTTAACGATGAGGGAAAACATCGTGAGGAAACCCACATGGCTGAGTTGTACTTAGTCATGTGACAGTGTATTCGTACAAAACGGCGATAGCCCTGCTCCCTATCGCGTGAGTACACTGTCCATGCAAAACGTGGGTACTCTGAACACCAGGTGACAAAGTCACGTGATTTTCAGAAGTATTAGTACCTCTGCCAACCCCTTCGGAGATATTCGGCGTGAACGTTTATGTTCATATTTATATATAATATTCGGTCAATTCTGCTTCGGACGCATAACTAACTATCCTTTCTTTACCATCTTTTCCCCATCAACATCCAAACGGGGCTGATGAATTTCTGATTTCAAGCTCTGGCTACTCCGTTTAAAAATTCATAGTAGTCATTATATGTATGCATGTACTTTTGAAAGTTAAAATAATAAAATAATCAGTATAAGTTTTTAAAATAGCTTAAAAGGTTTAGAAAATATCTACTCAAAATAATTGTGAGCATAGTTTCGCAAACAATGCTGTGCACTGAACATTTATTGTACGATCTCTAGTAAAAATTATTTTAACTTAACTTTAAAACGATTAATACTACCCATTCTCATGACTAAAATTCAATAAAAAGAAGCGTTGAAATATAATTGTTTCTCATATTTACTTAAGAACTGGTTTTAGAGGGATATAGTAAAAATATAAGTATTTTGACCGAAAACCCACAACGGCTCAGTTGTACTTTATGTCTAGAAATCGTGTTTAAATTTTATGTCTATCCTATTTAAAATGGGTTTATTCACGATGTTTTCCCTCGCCGTTAACAATACTCACGGCTATAATTCCCGTAACGGGGTAGCCAGAGCTTTGGAATGAAAAATTCCTCAGCCACTTTTGGAAGTTGATTGGGAAAAGATGGTAATAATAAATGATTTTGGTGACGGGTCTCCAACCACATCGCCCAAAAATCACTTAAAAAGCCCCTATACCCTTAGTCGCCTCTTACGATCACCCACGGGTAGAAATGGGGTAGTGTTATTCTAAGCCGACACTACACGGCACAACAACCATGATAAATAAACTACATATATGACTTTAGAAAAGACAAATTTATGTCGACCCGGTATTTGAACTCTCATCATCTGCACGTCTATCCATTGAGCTTTCAAGCTTATCAAACTTCACACAAAATGAAAAAAGTAAACTATTGAAAGAGTATACGCAGTTTGGAAGTTAATCGTCAAAGTCTGTTGTTTAAAAAGTAATTTGATTACATAAACTTGACTTACGAGCACAGTCTAAATATTGTGAAACTCCATCCATCTTTACAGTCTTTGACTTTTATAATGCACTTTATTGACATCGAGAGACTGTAAATACAATATGTCTGTAAACAATTTCCTGCACAAAATGTATGTCGGGAACGATTTATCGGTCTAACGTACAACGCACTTCACTTCATCGATTTATAATTTGTCGAAGGCAAGCTGTGTCGTGCCAGCGTTTACTGTACATTTATCTTGTCTCGCGACGGAACGGAGCTTTGGTAAAGGTGATGTTGAGTCTTAGATAAAAACTAAAACAAATTGTCAGACCAAAACTATTTATCGTTTATCTTAAAAAAACAAAGGAGTACATACCGACTGCAAAATACATACCAAATTAAGAAAGTCTTTAAACAAGCGTAACGAGTGTTTGTAATTTTATTTGTTAGCAGACATACTCACGGCTATAGCTCTCGAAAAAGGGTAGCCTGAGCTTTAAATTTCGAAATCCTGAGCCATTTGGAAGTTGAGTGGGGAACAGATTGTAAAATAAATAATGGTTGGTGATAGACCTCCAGCCACATAATCCAACAATCACTTTAAACCCATTTTAGTCACTTGGTGCATACGACACACGTAGAAAGAAATAGGTGAGTGCTCTTCGAAACCGGTATCTCTGGCTCGGGCCGTAACTTGGGATTTTCAAGGCAATTTAATTGAAAGGCTTAAATGTAGCAGTTGTATCTGATTATGTTGCTTTGACTATCCCCTGGAATTAATAGCCACGAAAATATTATGTATAAACAGGTAAAAAGGCACAAACTATGAAACTCTTAAAAAGATATAATAACAGAATGAAGTAATTTAGTTTTGTGGCTGTATTTAGTAATTAATAAGACAAAAAAATACCCTGCCTGCCTGCCCCCTATCACGTGAGTACACTGTCTAAGCAAAACGTGGGTACCTTCTCTGGAAACTAGATGGCGCTTGCCATGTGAGTTCAGGAGTATTGGTACCTCTGCCAACCCCTTCGGGGATAAACGGCGTGAACGTTTATGTTATGTTATGTTATGTAAAAAAATGTAAATAATAATTCCTAAATTTTATTTCTACCATATTCTCCCCTATCAACTTCCAAATTCGGCTGAGGAGTTTTTAACTATTTAGAGCTATAGGTCTGGCTAACCCTTTTACGAATTTATTGCCGTGAGTATATGTATAATATATTTCCTGAAGCTGTATGTTGGATACAGTATCCGTATATTTCCGAACTTTTGAACGAAGCGACTATACTTCACTTTACCTTTGATCATAACCGTGAAATTCCCGAGAGAGAAACCCGTAAGAAATCACTTCAATAAACCTCTTTTCTATGTGAAACAGATGACAATTCGGGTGTATTATAAGTATGTACTAGTAGTAGTACTATAATATGTGTGGTGATGTTTTTTAAATATGTTCATTAATTTAAATAATAATAATTAAATAATGTGCTTTGTAGTGCCGGCTTAGAGTAGCACTACCCCATTTCTTCCCGCGGGTGTACGTAAGGGAAGACATTGGGGCTTTTTAAGTGTTTCCTGGGCGATGCATCGCGATGTGGTTGAAGACCCATCGCTAGTAACATTTGCTTTACAATCTTTTCCCCTCTCAACTTCCAAATGTGGTTAAAGAATTGAATCTGAAGCTCTAGTTACCCCCCCTTTTAGGATATATAGCCGGGAGTATATGTATGTTTGTATGTTATTTTAATACTTGACACATCTAAATACATATTTTCAAAGAGAAAAAAGAGCTTTTCTATCATATTCCTTAACTTTATCCAGAAATATACAGCCTGTGGTTTCATTTGATTGAATGTGTTTCATATTAATAGTAGAATTTTATTATTTTATGTGATAAATTGTTCTACTAGCTACTATACTGGTCACTATAGCATTGTATATTCAACATTCTATGCAAGGGGACAAATGACCAATTTAGATTTTATTTTTCTTTCTTTACATTACCTCTTTAATATTAAAATAATATTTAAAGTCTCCACTGAGCTTTTAAGCTTGTATCATACCTCGAAAATCATGAGAAATGGGACTTACTCTGATGTCTTAATAGGTCGATAACGGTAGTCGGAGGCTGTTGAATACTTAATTCATTCACAGTCATGATTCCGGACGTGAGATGACATTAATTTGCGTAATATATTGTCATGTGATATTGACGTAACGGGTGGCTTTATGTAGCTGTGTTAATGTATGTAGTGATTAAACTATAGTGGTTTAATATTGGCTGTCACGGCTACTAATAAGTGGAAAGGTAGTCAGAATAAATTTGGTGGCTGAAATGACTTCAGTGAGATAAATTGATGACGTCTGTGACCAAGTGGATGGGTGACTAGCATCTCGGTCTGGAGATTTTGGGTTCGATCCCCGCTGAACATTTATGTGCTGAGCAATAATAACTATTTCTTAGTCTTGAATGTTATTTATTATGTGCACTGTATAATATTTAAAATTTCGTTGAGTGAGTATCCCATAATACAAGTTTTAGTTAGTTTGGGGCTAAATTGATCTGTGTGTAATATGTCCACATTTATTTACTTAGTTTAAGATCCGCCCTGGGGTGGATGTAAACCTGAGTGAGGTGATTCACAAATAAATAAGGATATGTGTGTTTTAACTATTACGGTTATTAAGGTGAGGGTAATGTACACGTAATGTGAACCTACAAACGTACTTTAATCATAAGGTGACAAAAACCGCTGACATCCGACGCTCGAAATAATATCTTTGACACCATTTTGGACTAAACATTAAATTAAGAAAAAAAAAGGATTGTCAGATGATAATTTATAGCTTTCAATACATTCATATAGTAACTCTCTTATTTCCCATTGGGGTAAGCAGAGTGTGTCACACCTTATGAGCTTCTTTTTTATATATTAATGTTTTCATACGTCCCAATCACTTAAAATTTTCCGGATACTTTCCGTACCTTATACATAATAGCGGGTTAAAAAAGCACACCACCCCAAATGTTTAAGCATATATTTTTATCTTATAACTCCCCTGAAAAACATGAGTTTCAATTTTGTCGTGTAATAAATTCTTCGTATCACATGTAATACCTACGAGAGATAAAGAGAATGTCATCAGTAAGCTTACGGAGTAAACCTAACTGCTTTGTCATTATTTATTATCTTTGTATGGCGACACGACCCTTTGCTACAAAAATGTTATTATACGCAAGAGTGAAAGTAATTAGTGGGTATCCATGTCTTGGGATATAAGATAGTGTTTGTTTATTAGTAAATTGAGACATCTTATACTTAGACAAATTATATTTTCTAAAACAGTGGTAGACAGAGTATAGGAATAATTATCACATATTTATTCTCTTATATTCCCAAAGTCTCTAGGTTGATTCCTAATGGTTTTAAAAGTTGTAAGTTAAAGCGTTTTGGTGTTTAAAGTAACAAAAACAGTGTTAGTTTTAAAGAAATATATATTGCATGACATACATACATATATATACTCAGGGCCATAAATCCCAAAAAAGGTAGCCAGAGCTTTAGAGCTAAAAACCACATTTAGAAGTTAATAGGGGAGAAGATGGTGAAAATAAATCGGTGATGGGTTTACAACCAAAAACCAATAAAAAAGCCCTATATCGTTAGTCGCCTCTTACGAAACTCGTGGGTAGAAAGGGGTAGTGACATAAGCGGGTACTACACGGTATAATTAATAAAACATATCCTATTTTAAAAATACAATGTAAATGTATAAAAATATTTTAAAATATAGACGAAGTTACAGAGGTTTAGCGAATTCAAAATGTTACCAGTGTTATATCTGAAATATTAGAAACGATGGTGTAGTATCAGCAAAAAAAAGCATTTTCCCATTTCTGGGGGCTTTTGAGTGATTTGAGTGACACATCACTAATCATCCCTTGATTTACCATCATTTCTCATCACCATTTTCAGTTTCTAATTTTAGAAGCCCTGGCTACCCATTTTCATTTGTATGCATGTTAAATAATAATAATTTTGCATGTACGATGAATATGCAGTTTAAAAAAAAATAACGCACTATTCTCAATTGATACAAATCTACTTGTAGAAATTTAGCACTTAGAATTTCATTTCTAGAGTTCCTTACTGAGAAAACATGTTGACTATTTTAGCGTTGTTTGCGAAACGTTAGTGTTACATTGGAAGAGTAACGGTCAGTCTGCTCAGGAATAAAATGAAGAATTGCCAGTTTTGATCACAACGACTACGGTATATTAAAGAGTGTAAATGCACCGGTTTTTTTAATAATACAATAAGCTTTGTTTTGTTCAGTCGGAGGAGATTTTACCCACATTTCTTTACGTGAATGTTGGACGATGCGACTATGGGTATAAAAGCTTTTAAACACGCTTTTATTAGGTCGACCTGTATGTATGTAACTATGTAATCCAATCTAAGAAAACTAATTTAACCATCTTCTAAAGGTCATAGCGTTATGAAAATGACAATACAATAATATGGTACTGTCGAGTTGATCTGATGATGGAGTCGGAAGATATGAACTGGAACTTCATGATGGATGATCGTATCATAGCCGTGTTTGGACTTGTTAAAAAGGTCTTGTAATGAACGTTGACCATGATTAGGTTTCAACGTCTGATGATAAAGCCGGAAGATAGGCACTAGCATTCCATGATGAAATATCGTATCATAGCCGTGTTTGGACTTGTTAGAAAGGTCTTGTAATGAACCTTGACCACGATTCGGTTTCAAGGTCTGAATACAATAATATGGTACTGTCGAGCTCATCTGATGATGGAGCGGGAAGATATTAACTGGAACTTAATGATAAATGATCGTATTATAGCCGTATTTGGACTTGTTAGAAAGGTCTTGTAATGAAATTTGACCACGAAATGAACTTTGACCACGATAAGGTTTCAAGGTCTGAATACAATAATATGGTACTATCGAACTGATCTGATGATGGAGCCGGAAGATTTGAACTGGAACTTCATTATAAATATTAGCATACGATGTATCGTTACCAACCCATAACTTCCCACTGCTGGGCTCGGGTCTCTTCCGTGAGGAAGGTATTAGCCATACTTCACCACGGGGGCCAGCCGGGTTGGTGGAGGTTTGTAAGGCTAGTGGTCACCTTACCGTTAGATGTAATCAAGCCGCCCGTTTGGGTCTCTGACAAAGCTTGACGACTGCTATCTTACAATAACAACTGCCACAAACGGCTTTAGTGCCTTGCGAAATATGTCATAAGCAAAGACTAAAAAGCATTAAAAAAAAATAGTTTAAAAAACACGCTTTTATAAGTGCACTTAAAAGTCAAAAATAAATTACGGGTCGTTCAATTTGTCTCTATTTCTGGGCTAAAGTGTAAAGTATGTGCTTTTAATTATAATATTTGATTGTAAAAGCGTGGGGCGCTGGAAAAGGAAAGATTTTTTGTCTACCATGCTAAGAAATCAACTTAAGCGATGTTTCGGGAATCAGGTTACAGAGATCGGCACTCTTAACTAGAGTTGCAGCTTTACTAGTCGGAGGCTCTATATTAAACAATCTGTTCAAAGTACTAGTCAACAGTGGCAAGATGTAGAGTTCTTGTTCGTGTATTTATTTACAAGAAAAAAATTCCTGCTCCAGCGCCCCACGTTTTTACAATCAAATATTATAATAAAAAGCACATAGTTTACACTTCAGCTCAGAAATAGAGACAACTTGAACGACCCGTAATTTATTTTTGACTTTTAAGTGAACTTATAAAAGCGTGTTTTGTAGTGTTTTTTAAACTAAAAATTTATTAAGTGATTTACTGGCGATGTGGCTATCCATTCTTTTGAAAACTTCCCCTGTTATATTGGAATCTAAATGCTTAGGAATTTTGAAAAAAATAGATTGGACTATTTTTTTAGAGCCGCTAGTATATTTTATGTACAACAGAGAAATATTTGCTTTGATATCCTCTTACCTCTATGCTTTCATCCAACATATCTATATGAGATAACAGAAATATTTATTACAATTCAAATAAAGCATAAAATAACTATGCTATATAATAAATATACTGCGTAGTGTCGGGTTAGAACAGCACTACCCCATTTCTTCCGGTGGGTGTACGTAAGAGGCGACTAACGGTATTGGGGCTTTAAGGGATTTTTGGGCGATGCGGTTGGAGACCCATCACCAACAACCTTAATTTCACCATCTTTTCCCCACTTTTAGTCAACTTTCCAAAAGTGGCTGGGGAATTTCTAATTCCTTAGCTCTGGCTACCCCTTTTAGGGATTTATAGCCGTAAGTATATGTATGTATATGTATGCACAAAATAACATGCTAACTCTTTAAAGATAAAATTCCGTTGTTTTAGTTCCGAGAACTGGCAGACAAGAAATATTGAAAATATTTTATCCGTGAAATCTTCTCTTATTGGAATTTCATCCGCGCCAATTTCATTCTAATTCCAGTCTTATTTTAAATAAAGTTATATAAATATTTGATTTAAAAATAAATAAACAAAACTAAGTATAAATTGATTGTATATTAAAATATGAATGCCGAAAGAAAAATTAAGTAAAAAGAAAGATATACTAAGCGCATCAACTGCTTTCATTTAAAAGCTTTTTGTAACTTCACCTATGTTGCATAAGCGTGTGCTGCAGATGCAGTGTAAAATAAATAAATAAATAAAATGCATTTATTTACTTCATTTGAGAAATAGTAATATAGTTATACAGAATGGACAACTCATATTTTTATATTTATGAAAAGGTAGACAAACATTTTGTAATTTTTCTATCCGTTGTACTATTGTAGTTTTCATGACTGCATAGTTGGTAACTATGGTATGGCAACCCTTTTTCTCAATTACCGTAATGATAAGAGGGAACCAAAATGCATTTACAATGTTCATGCATCAAAGAAGATTTAGAACTAAACTTATACATCATTCTTGGGACTAAAATTCATTTCCGCCCGTAAAGAGGCGTCTGTCACGTGATGTATAATGTCATGAGTTCACAAATAGATTTGTCCCAAATACATAATTCATTAATGGAACATCTTGGCAAAATTTGCAGCCATATTTAAAGTAAATTTAAATTATTAGTTTTTTATAATTTATTATTAATTAATTCACGAGCCCATAAATTAAAGTAGTTATTTATATTTTTTTCATCGAAGCCTGGGGATTTACCTCAAAGATTCGATTTTTGAAATTATGCTCAGTTTGGAAGCATATTAGGCTTATAACGTTTTTAATGTAGGACAGCGCGTTAAACCGTTGGTGCCAGCTACTATCACGGTAGTAGTTGTAAGTCTGCCCAGCTGTGTTAGGCCAGCTTCGGGGCCCTATATAGGACCGAGCTCTTCGGTGGATTCATTCATGGGTTAAAAAAATAAATATTAAAATGCTTTTATTTACTAGAAACAAGAGTAAATGTGGTGGTAGATTTTATCACAATTGTTCATCTTGTTCTACCTTGAGGCGTGTAAATATAACATTATTTTAATTTCAATAATATATTTAATGTTCTGAGGAAGTGTCAGCTTAAAAAAGCTCATATACATTTTGTTCCATGGGTTTCGTACGGGCAATTCTAGGTTTCGGAGTGAAATCTCACAACCCACTATTTTCTATGTTACGTTGTTTCTCTACAAGTTCTAAAAGTAGCTGAGGAATTTCTAATCCTGAAGCTTAATTTTTAAGCTATTTTTAAGAAACTATGTTATACGTGTAAAATTATTTTGAAATTACTTGTTGTTGTTTATTCATCAAATTGGTGTAACTGTTATATTTAAATAATTATTTGAAACTAATCGCATATATACGATAAGTAAATATATGTTTACAAAAGTTTTGAGTAAAATAAACGACCAAATAAAGATTTTATAATAATATATTAATTTTTTTCTTCGGAAAACTTACAGCCTAATATATTAATAGCTAAACAACATGTATAAGCATTGTAAATATATAATTATTGCAGGTCTTCATTATGTTTTTATCTTGCCAATTGAAAAAAAAACACGAGAACAAGAAAACTCAACATAATAATCGGAAACATTAATGTTAGAAAAGCTCATAATGTTGCCAAGTCCAAAGGCAAAGCTTTTAATATGAACACGGATTAGCAACCTCCTTTCGTTATTTGTGAACGTAAGTGGGTTCGAATAAACTTCTTAAATTATTCAACTATGCGATTTGTCCTAAAGCTCCGAGCGGAAAATTGGGTAAGTGAAATGGACTGGGCTTTAAGTTTAAAAATGAATGGATTCACCATCCGGCTTAGGGCGCTAAAATTTGAAGGTATATATGCAAATGTTTATCGTTGTTTTGTGTGTTTAATATGTTATACCTAAACTCAAACGTTTATTTCCCCTAAAGGGTCGGCAGAGGTACTAATACTTCCGAATATCACGTGATATTGTCACCTGATGTTCAGAGTACCCACGCTTTGCTTGGACAGTGTCCTCACGTTGCTAAGGAAATAACGATTCTTCAGCAACTTTTGGACGTTGATTATGTGATGTGATGGGTATCCAATCATATAGTTCAACTATCACTTAAAATTCCCGATATCTTTAGATTCCTTATATGACACCAGCCGGAAGATGTGGGTAAGTGTTATTCCAAGCCAAGACTACACATCTACAAAGTGATGTATGGATGTAAGCCATGAGTGTAAACGGCAATGAGGACACAATAAATATCTACACTTATTCAATGGATTAATATAAAAACCTACTTTGTTGATGGATCCATTTAACGTAATTATAATCTAAAGCAATCATCTATCAACACATGACTTAATAAGTTAAATTCCATTTTAATGTACTATTGTAAAGAAATAAACATTTTTACAGCACAATAATGTCTGGAGCTGAAATAAATTGAACAAAAACCGAACCATAATGCTTTTGTTGCGTGTTCCAACTGCTCGGTAATTTCGTTGCTCAATGAACCTTATAATCAAACATGACTGAAGTTTAAAGATATCTTATAGATTTATTCACATCAACACGACTTAAGTTTCTTGCTTCACACATATACTAACGCAGAGGTACTAATATTTCTGAACATCACGTAACATTGTCACCTGGTGTTCAGAGTAAGCTTTTACTTTGACAGTGTACTCACACGATAGGGGGCAGGCCCATCACCACTTCGTACAAATACACTGTAACATGACAAAGTATAACTTAACCTTATGGGTTTTCTCACGATGTTTTTCCCTCAACGTTAACCACCATGAAAAATTAACCACACATATGAATTTTAGAAAATGATGTAGGCCTTACTCGGGATTTGAACCTCAATCCATCGTCTGCACGATAAGCGGTGTTTTACTTACTGAGCTATAGCGGTAAGATCTTTCTTTGTACATTTTTAATACTGCGATTATTCTGAAGATTAGTTCAATAATAGTGAGATTCTGGTCACGCTTGCTGCTATCGCTTTTTAACTGTCATGGCATTCGTAATAATAACGAATATGGATTACTCAAGTATTGTTATTCTCAACCTCCAATATTACGAAATTAATTAAACTTTTAATTAAAGTTACGATGAGGTTTACGACCACAGCATCAAAGTTGTTATTTTGCTAGTTAATTAGCTATTGTATTAAGCTAAGTAGTTTTACTGTGCGGAGCTTGAGACTAAGTTTGAGGTTTGACTTTGAGAGCATAGTTGTAAAATATCACTTCTGTATGGTTGGAATATGGTTCATATGAGTTAAATGATACTCATGACTAATAAATAAAGAATAAATAAAGGAAAGAAAAATTTCGACACAGGCGGGATTCGAACCCGCGACCTCGGGTATACGCCCCCGTCGCTCTTGCCAATTGAGCTACCGTGTCATCGGCTGCCAGCGCGAAATTCTTCTATCCTTTATTTCTTTTACACGTTTTAGTAGTGTTTGCGTTTCCTACCTCCGAATTTTTACTAATTCGGAAGGTCACTTATCTATCTTTTCAGATAGAATACAAATGTTGAAAATGCCTAACTATCACATAATTTAAATATTTTTGTTCATGAAAACCTCATGTGGGGATTATTACTAATAAATCCATTATCCATTATCCATTATAATATTATAAATGGGAAAGTGAGTTTGTTTGTTTGTTTGTTCCGCTTTCACGCCGTAAATACTGAACCGATTGCTTTGAAATTTTTCAGACGTGTAGTTATAAGTCTAAATTAAATAATAGGGTACTTTTTATCCCGGAAAAAATATGTTCCCATGGGAAATCAAAAATATTGTTTGCTTACTAAATGCATTGGAGATGGCGCTGTGTATCGTTTAAAACAACGTAAAATATTGTAAACTAATATAAAAATCAAAATTTAGAAGCTTAATGGTACGGTAATGGATCCCCGAAAATAAGGAACTCCCAAGGGATGATGTACTATTTTTTCATCGTATACATTTTTTTTACATCTACTTATATTGCAAACGAATATTAACATGTAAATTTAGAAGCTAAATGAAACGACGACGATTCCTTGAAACTAAGGAATCCGCAAGAGTTCTCATAGGAACATCAAAAAACCTTAACTCATATATGGCTCAAAATATTGCAGCGATTATTTTTATCATCGATGGAATTCACATCAGACACTTTGTTAATGTTCATTTTGGAAAGATGAAGGGGTTTCATCAATTTAAATGACAAATTTGTTTATCAATAGCAAGACTAATATGAAATAAAGCGTAATAAAAATTTGACACCGCCCCGGTAACGTCTCCGTGGCGTAGCGGTATAACTAACTATTATGAATATTTAATTAGAACTATTATGAATCAATCGTCCCGGGTTCGTATCTCAGGTAATTCAAGCTTTTTGTAAAAAAATGTTTTGTTAGCTTAAAATAACACTATATATAATAATAACAAGCACTATCCCTTCAATTTAGCGATTATTTTGGAAGGAGATCCACCACTTATCATCCCTATATTGCCGAGCAATCGCTGCAAGCTCTCCCACTATCACCAACGGTCAGTGTAGGGGGCAGCACCGGGCCGTCGCCGCAGCGCCAAACTACTATCCGTATCTGTACTTACTAAAGATATTCTCATTTCTGAACATAAAAACTTGGTATATTTGTTTCATGATTCTTATGAACAATTAAAAAGGAATTTTTGGAACTCAACCCCTAACGGGTTGATACAGCAAATGAAAGTTAATATAGAGTTTTTTTACATTTTATAATAAAACTTGGTGCGATTGAATTTATGAAATCCATCTATCAATCATTCATGAATATATGCTAACAACCATAAATTCCATAAAAGGGTAGCCATAGCTTCAGAGATTCTTCATCCAATTTTGGAAATATATTGATAAAAGATAGGTTAATAAAGGTTGTTAGTGATGGGTCACAAACTGCATCGCCCAACAATCACTTAAAAAGCCTCAATGTCTTTTATGTCATTTACAATGCCCGCGGGATTATAAATATAAATAAATTAATAGTTTAAAAAACACTAAAAAACACGCTTTTATAAGTGCACTTAAAAGTCAAAAATAAATTACGGGTCGTTCAAGTTGTCTCTATTTCTGGGCTGAAGTGTAAACTATGTGCTTTTAATTATAATATTTGATAGTAAAAGCGTGGGGCGCTGGAAAAGGAAAGATTTTTTGTTAACCTTGCTAAGAAATCAAGTTAAGCGATGTTTCGGGAAGCAGGTTACAGAGATCGGCACTCTAACTAGAGTTGCAGCACCACTAGTTGGAGGCTCTATATTAAACAGTCTGTTCAAAGTACTAGTCAACAGTAGCAAAATAGAGATTTTGTTCGTGTATTTGTTTACAAGAAAGTTTTTCCTGCTCCAGCACCCCACGCTTTTACAATCAAATATTATAATAAAAAGCACATAGTTTACACTTCAGCCCAGAAATAGAGACAACTTGAACGACCCGTAATTTATTTTTGACTTTTAAGTGCACTTATAAAAGCGTGTTTTTTAGTGTTTTTTAAACTATTAATTTATTTTATGCTTTTTAGTCTTTGCTAATGGCATATTTTAAACATCCATATTATTGTATTCAGACCTTGAAAACTAATCGTGGTCAAAGTTCGTTTCGTGGTCAAAGTTCATTACAAGACCTTTCTAACAAGTCCAAAAACGGCTATAATACGATCATCTATCATTAAGTCCCAGTTAATATCTTCCGGCTCCATCATCAGATGAGCTCGACAGTACCATATTATTGTATTCAGACCTTAAAACCTAATCGTGGTCAAGGTTCAGTACAAGACCTTTCTAACAAGTCCAAACACGGCTATGATACGATATTTCATCATGGAATGCTAGTGCCTATCTTCCGGCTTCATCATCAGACCTTGAAACCTAATCATGGTCAACGTTCATTACAAGACCTTTTTAACAAGTCCAAACACGGCTATGATACGATCATCCATCATGAGGTTCCAGTTCATATCTTCCGGCTCCATCATCAGATCAGCTCGACAGTACCATATTATTGTATTGTCATCGAAATCACATACAACTGCCAATTTTCATAACGCTATGACCTTTAGAAGATGGTTAAATTAGTTTTCTTAGATTTGATTACATAGTTACATACATACAGGTCGACCTAATAAAAGCGTGTTAAAAACAGAAGTTGAGATAGTGTTTCGGTATTTTGGTATTATGTAAACTGGATGCAAAAAATGAAGTCCACGCGGACGAAGTCGCGGGGCAAAAAGCTAGTAAAGAATAAATGAAGGAAAGTTTTTTTTTTAATTATTTATTTATTCTTTATTTATTAGTAATAATAGTTTTCAACATTTGCATGATACAATGAAAACAAAACACGATACTCATGACTTAGATAGCTAGCCTAAAACTTCCACCTTTAAAAAAACAACCAGGTTTTAAGTATGTTAGGTAGCCTTCTCCTTCTTAAAAAGTCGCACACATTGGCTCTATATATCTCATTCGTAACTATACGTTCAATCACCCGCCCAAATCTCAACATTCCTATTTCTATCTTCCAGAAAAGTTTATGTTTCGTAATGAATCGTGAATAAATAAATAACACATTTTTTTCCACCTCAAATGTCTCTCATATAACTTTATGTTTCAGAAACGTACGATAATATACATCCATCATCATTAACTCACTACTGTTTTATTTTATTTTTACGGTATTGGGGCTATTAAGGGATTTTTGGGCGATGCGGTTGGAGACCCATCACCAACAACCTTTATTTTACCATCTTTTCCCCACGCAACTTCCAAAAGTGGCTGAGGAATTTCTAATTCCTTAGCTCTGGCTACCCCTTCTAGGGATTTATAGCCGTGAGTATATGTATGTATGTATGTTTTATAAAAAGAAAGTAAATAAATAAAATTGTTCAGATGAAAGATATAAACTCACATCTTCAAGATTTCAATTAACTGAAGCCCATAAAGTACAAAAAATGGGCCTAATTAAAGCGAGATTCTTCAAGTGAATTTCAATAAAATTCCTAGAACATTGTGAGATCCCCAACAACGCGAGATTGGGGTGGTACTAATTAATTGTATTAAGTCTTTTTCAAGACAGCAGAAACCTCCGTACAATGTTTTACAATAGATTCTTAGTGGCCTTGTTTAATCGGTTTATTATTGTTTACAACATTATAATTGTGATATTGTTGAACATACATATACTCACGCCATAAGTTTTTATTAAGTTAGTCCGAGACTATCGATAGAAACTTTGGTGAATTGAATTGTTGATCAAATATCAATAGCTTACACATTAGTTCTGAAATGTATTAATGGCCCACCTTTGCTCACCTCGGATAGAGTTGTGTTACAGTTATGAGAGATCATCTGATACGAGAAAGACAATTTTATAAATATTCATACGTAGTTTTTAAAAGAGCTTAAATAGCTCTCACAATTGAACTCAATATTAATCATCAACTCACCTCAGGTAGGGTGGTTTTACAATTATGAGAGATCATCTGATACGAGAAAGACAATTATATAAATATTTATGCGTAGTTTTTAAAAGAGCTTAAATAACTGTCAGAACTGAACTCAATATTCATCATCAACTTACCTCAGGTAGAGTTGTTTTACAATTATAAGAGATCATCTGATATGAGATAGTCAATTTCATAAATATCTATACATAGTACATAGTTATAAATAAAGAATAAATAAAGGAAAGAAAAAATTCGACACAGGCGGGAATCGAACCCGCGACCTCGGGTATACGCCCCTGTCACTCTGCCAATTGAGCTAATAGAATTAATTAGCTAGTAAAAAAATTCGGAGGTAGGAAACGCAAACACTACTTAAACGTGTAAAAGAAATAAGGGATAGAAGAATTTCGCGCTGGCAGCCATTGACACGGTAGGTATACCTCCATATTTAACATATTGTCCATATGCACAAAAACTTACACTAAGATCAACATATATATGAGTTTCTTACGATATTTTTTTACCGGTAACAACCTGATAAATTAACCACATATGTGATTTATAAAAAGATACATTGATTTAGAACTAATTCAGGATTTGAAATCACGTTTCTTACATAATAAGGTTATGGGCGAATAGTAAACAAATGTGCCACAATACTTTTAATTTTTATGATAAGTTAATTATTAAACATTAATTTACTGACCTTGTCTTTGCTATATCATGTTTTGCATTATACATCAATACAAATATACTTATGCTGAAGCTATTAGTTCCAAAAACGATAGGCAGAGAGTATCAATTTAATCTTCTAAACAATCTAAATTCTAGATAAAATGAAACAATCAAAAGCAATTTCTCAAGTAGAAACTCCACTTGTGCTCAGAGTTGAGGAGAATGGAACTATTTCACGGAATAGTCAATACAATTAAGTTATTAAATGATGAATTTAAGAATATAAACTTAATTAAGATAATCAACCCTTGTCGCCATATTTAGTTTAGTTTGGTTGAAAATAACCCTACACCAGTTCTTCCACCAGTGACGGACAAGACGATTAAGGTTATGGACATTTATAAATGGCTGCTAGGCGATGTAGCTAGAGGTCCTTGAACAACGATACGAATTTTTATCTTCATGATACCAATATAAGACAGATCAACTTAAATTGTTATCAAGCGCGATCAATACAAGCGTGCCTGATGATATTTTACTTTACTTAAAATGATGATAGGCACGTGCATTGTCGTATTGAGGTCAAAAATTTAGTATATAATAAACTCGTATATAAGTTGGTACCTCACATACATACATATACCCACGCCATTATTTCCCATTGTTGTAGGCAGAAATTATTGATCTCCACTTTGTACGATCCTGGAAAACCTTTCTAACCTTGTTTACATCCATCAATGTTTTCGCACATGCTCTTGTATTCTTCCTACCGCGAAAGCCGTCTTTTTTGAGCACATACTCGTTTTGGTCCAGGTGTGTCCTCCGTGGTCGTCCTCTACTCACATTACCTTCCACATTGGATCTATAGATCTCTTTCACCAATTAACTGTCATCCATCCTCTCTAGGTACTATATAATATGTTGGTACTATTAAGTTTAAATCATGTAGTAGTTAAATAACGTAACCTAAAATAATAAATAAACAGTAAAAAGAAGCTGAAACTCTATTAATTTACAAAAAATATACTTGTAGTTTGCTATATAATGAATTAAACAAGCAATTTATTTTCTTGCTTTTTACCAAAATTGGTAAGTCAGTTTGTTCCCATTCACACATCAAAGTTTCACAAATATATTACATTTTTATACCAATCTAAAAAAAAAAAGTTTGTTAATAATTATCTGGATGGAAAAAAAACATCAGATACAAATACCGAGACCGCCACGTAGGATTTTGGTCCGTACTAGGTAAGGAGGGGTTTCTTTGCATCCAAGGACAGATAATATTGAACGTTTAATTATTTTATACTAGCTTTTTGCCCCGCGACTTCGTCCGCGTGGACTTCATTTTTTGCATCCAGTTTACATAATACCAAAATACCGAAACACTATCTCAACTTCTGTTTTTTATATTTATAATCCCGCGGGCATTGTAAATGACATAAAGGACATTGAGGCTTTTTAAGTGATTGTTGGGCGATGCAGTTTGTGACCCATCACTAACAACCTTTATTAACCTATCTTTTATCAATATATTTCCAAAATTGGATGAAGAATCTCCGAAGCTATGGCTACCCTTTTATGGAATTTATGGTTGTTAGCATATATTCATGAATGATTGATAGATGGATTTCATAAATTCAATCGCACCAAGTTTTATTATAAAATGTAAAAAAACTCTATATTAACTTTCATTTGCTGTATCAACCCGTTAGGGGTTGAGTTCCAAAAATTCCTTTTTAATTGTTCATAAGAATCATGAAACAAATATACCAAGTTTTTATGTTCAGAAATGAGAATATCTTTAGTAAGTACAGATACGGATAGTAGTTTGGCGCTGCGGCGACGGCCCGGTGCTGCCCCCTACACTGACCGTTGGTGATAGTGGGAGAGCTTGCAGCGATTGCTCGGCAATATAGGGATGATAAGTGGTGGATCTCCTTCCAAAATAATCGCTAAATTGAAGGGATAGTGCTTGTTATTATTATATATAGTGTTATTTTAAGCTAACAAAACATTTTTTTACAAAAAGCTTGAATTACCTGAGATACGAACCCGGGACGATTGATTCATAATAGTTCTAATTAAATATTCATAATAGTTAGTTATACCGCTACGCCACGGAGACGTTACCGGGGCGGTGTCAAATTTTTATTACGCTTTATTTCATATTAGTCTTGCTATTGATAAACAAATTTGTCATTTAAATTGATGAAACCCCTTCATCTTTCCAAAATGAACATTAACAAAGTGTCTGATGTGAATTCCATCGGTGATAAAAATAATCGCTGCAATATTTTGAGCCATATATGAGTTAAGGTTTTTTGATGTTCCTATGAGAACTCTTGCGGATTCCTTAGTTTCAAGGAATCGTCGTCGTTTCATTTAGCTTCTAAATTTACATGTTAATATTCGTTTGCAATATAAGTAGATGTAAAAAAAATGTATACGATGAAAAAATAGTACATCATCCCTCGGGAGTTCCTTATTTTCGGGGATCCATTACCGTACCATTAAGCTTCTAAATTTTGATTTTTATATTAGTTTACAATATTTTACGTTGTTTTAAACGATACACAGCGCCATCTCCAATGCATTTAGTAAGCAAACAATATTTTTGATTTTCCATGGGAACATATTTTTTCCGGGATAAAAAGTACCCTATTATTTAATTTAGACTTCTAACTACACGTCTGAAAAATTTCAAAGCAATCGGTTCAGTATTTACGGCGTGAAAGCGGAACAAACAAACAAACAAACTCACTTTCCCATTTATAATATTAGTATGGATGATTTCAACTATACCTTTACTGATTTTCTTTAAGCTTATTATCTGACTAGTCCATTTCGTGTAATGTTCCATGTTCAAATGACCTCAGGCCTTTTAAACAATACTCAAACTTTTCCTCTTTTCAGAAGTTAAGAACTCTCGACACCTTATGAGAATGTTCTCACTATCACAGTTTCACTCGCCTAAGTTTAGTCTGAAAAGTTAGTTTTACAAACAAGTTTCTTCATCTACCCACATTCAGTGGAATTATAATTTAATAAGCAATCTTTCAAAGTGGCGACAAATAAATATCACAGAAAACGTGTTTTAAGTGGTAGAACCGGGTAGTGAGTGTTTTATTCTGAATCTATTTACAATCGTAATATAACGCCAACAACCTATGTGTTTTCAATAAGGTTTAACATTTTAATGTAAAATGTTGAGAAGACGAAACCATAAAGGTGAAATAACCTAAAAGTAATCAGATCCAATAAAGATTGTGCCCAAACCGACACGTTTCCGAAGTATGAAGAATAAAAAAAATAAATTAAAATGCTCAATGGATGTGAACGAAGCTAGAGAGGTTTGTCAGCATCGTACGAAGTGACGATTTATATTCTCTGCCTACCCCAATGGGAACTAATGGCGTGAGTATATGAATGTATGTATGTATGAAACCATACAAACCGAACTATCAAAATGTAATCAGATCTAATGTATAATTAAGTTTCTCTTACATGTCCAGTCCTAAATCTAACAGACTAAGTTTAACACTCAAGTTGTGGACAAAGACTACAGTGGTAGCTTAAAGTGCGTAGATCGTAGCGCGTAGCAGATTTTCCCCGCGATCAATCTCGTAGTTGCGCAAATCGTAGATTCAACTGGTAAGTCGACAAAAGATGTAAGTTAGATATCATTACACTATTAGTTAGTCGGCGTTTAAACATATCTAAAGAGCAAGTAGTAGATCTAAAGACTTAATTAATAAATTAGTTAATAAAGAAATATACTTACGAATTACGAATTACTATGAGTAGCACAGTTTGGCGTAACGAAACTTTTAAAAAATAAATAGCAAATTTTAAGGCACTTATTTTTTCTTGAAATTTAAATACCGTTGGACATTTATAGGCTGAAGATGTCCTGTGCTGTCCTCATCCGTCGGCTTCCGACCTTGACCATGACCAAGTAATCAGTTCGCCTTGTCTAGCAATCGAGTAATTACGAAACCAACGCGAAGAAACTAATGAATGCTATTCTAAGTAAAACTTACACGTCGACAAGGAATAATTAAGGTAAACACATGAAAATTTGCTTATTATACGTTAAATTAATGCTTGAATGGTTTGATATACGCTTGACTGATCAAATTTCGAGCCTCGGGATATGAAGACTTCTTAATGAACAAAGCTAGTAGAATAACATAACATAACATAAACATTCACGCCGAATATCCCCGAGGGGGTTGGCAGAGGTACTAATACTTCTGAACATCACGTGACTTTGTCACCTGGTGTTCAGAGTACCCACGTTTTGCATGGACAGTGTACTCACGTGATAGGGGGCAGGCCTATCGCCGTTTTGTACGAATACACTGTCACATGACTAAATACAACTCAGCCATGTGGGTTTCCTCACGATGTTTTCCCTCACCGTTAACAAACATGATAAATTAACCACACATATGACTTTAGAAAAGACAAATTGGTGTAGGCCCGACCCAGGATTGGAACTCACCCTTCTGTTTACGGGCGGGTGTTCTACCCACTGGACTATCATGTCGCTATAGTATGTAAACTTTAATAGTATTTTTAGGAAAGTTGCTGTGGGCGTTCGTAAGAGGCGAGTTAGGGTATTGAGGCTCTTTAAGTGATCTTTTGGCAATACGGTTGGAGACCTCTCACCAAAATCCTTTTACTTTAACATCTTTTCCGCACTCAACTACCAAAAGTGGCTGAGGAGTTTTGATATCCCGAAGCTCTGGTTACCTGTTTAGAGTTGGCTTCTTACGAGTATTACAATTTTATTGGCACAAAGTGTTGTACTACCTTCAAATATAACTTTATCTATTCCTATTGGTTAAATATCTAATGTATACGTTTACATATATGCCGTGTAGTGCCGGCTTAGAATGTTGCTACCCCTTTCTACCCACGGGTGTCGTAAGAGGCGACTAAGGGTGTTGAGGCTTTTTATTGGATTTTTGGGCTATGCGGTTGGAGACCCATCACCAAAAGCCTTTATTTTTATCATCTTTTCCCCACTCAACTTCTTAAAGTGGCTGAAGAATTTATAATTGCTTAGCTCTGGTTACCCTATCTAGGGAAATATAGCCGTGAGTATATGTATGTATGTACATACATTTGTATGTACATACATACATATACTATATACGCGACATATACGCGACATATACGCGACTAAGGGTATTGGGGCTTGTGCCCCAATACCCTTAGTCGCGTCTTACGACACCCGTGGGTAGAAAGGGGTAGCGACATCCTAAGCCGGCACTACACGGCAAAATCTAAAAAATTTATACGTTTTCTATATTTTTTGCGGTATCACATAATTTCAATTTTACTTTAATGAAGAAACATACAGGCATGCAGACTCACAGTTTCTATTGGTTTGGGGAAAATTGAAGATTTCCATTCATTCAAGTTTTGATGCCTGACTTTTTTATCCTCTCACTTTCACCGTTTCCCTTTTTGTTATTTTTTTTATTAACGTAAACGGGTTCTTCGTGTTCATCCACACAGAAAAAACCACTTACATTGGCTCTACCTATATATATGACGTCTATTCGTCAAAAACATTCATAAACTATATAACTATACATATATTCATAATTATACATATATGGCTACACATAATTGAGGAAAGAATCATGGCTACACATCCCAAAAAGGTATATCAAAATTTCAAATAAATAAAGTAAAGAAAAAATTCGGCACAGGCGGGATACGAACCCGCGACCTCGGGTATACGCCCCCGTCGCTCTTGCCAATTGAGCTACCGTGTCAATGGCTGCCAGCGCGAAATTCTTCTATCCTTTATTTCTTTTACACGTTTTAGTAGTGTTTGCGTTTCCTACCTCCGAATTTTTTACTAATTCGGAAGGCCACTTGTCTATCTTTTCAGATAGAATGCAAATGTTGAAAACGCCTAACTATCATCGGGATCACGCCTGTGTCGAAATTTTTCTTTCCTTTATTTATTTTTTATTTATTAGTAATAATCCCCACATGAGATTTTCATGAATAAAAATATTTAAATTATATCAAAATTTTAAATTCATAAACCAATTTTGTTTAATATGTAAGGGAAACATTTAAAATTAAAGGATTAATTAGAAAGAAGGTTAGTGATACTGATGGGTCTCCAGCTATATTACCAAAAGTCATTAAAAATATCTAATACTACTTAGTCACCTATTACAACACCCACCGGCAGCAAATATTACCTAACTCAAAAGTATGACATTCAAATCGAAACAAACACATTACATACATACATATACTCACGGCTGTAAATCCCTAGAAGGGGTAGCCAGAGCTAAGGAATTAGAAACTCCTCAGCCACTTTTGGAAAGTTGAGTGGGGTAAAGATGGTAAAATAAAGGTTGTTGGTGATGGGTCTCCAACCGCATCGCCCAAAAATCTCTTAAAAGCCCCAATACCGTTAGTCGCCTCTTACGTACACCCATCGGCAGAAATGGGTAGTGCTATTCTAAGCCGACACTACACAACAAATACATCATTAAGGTATAAATCTAGAAAGCACATTAAAATCTTAACTTTCCTGTAATAGACCAACTTTTGTCAGACCCAAGTCTGAAGCAATTCAAAAACTCCTAGTGTCAACTGTACCCAGAATAGTATCATAAATCAAGCATTGTTGTCGTCAACAAAAGAAGTCATTTTTGGTTTGAAAGTGGCTCATTCGCCCTATATTTGCAAAGAATATTATAGGCTACCGGTAAGTACAAGTGTTGTGGGTCGATTCTGTTAATAACTTGAATTGTTTGACCTACTTGAACAATATAACTCATGTTCGAAACAAAAGTGGCTTTTGCTATAGTAATTATAGTGCTATTCTGAAACTCATTAAAAATATTATATTGCACAAAATAGATTATTAGGATTATTTTGTATATTGTCGATAGTTGAACTTTATTTTTCAACAACATAGATAACTCAGTAAACGAGTATGCACATACTGATGGCTGAGGAATTTTTAATTCCTTAGCTCTGGTTACCCCGTCTGGGGATTTTAGCCGCGAGTATATGTGTGTATATATGTAAATTAAAACTAAAAGTATCTAATATTGTTGTCTTCTAGACTTTAACTATCATATGGCTATTATATCATGTGGCTGTATATGGCGTAAGTTTTAAATTTAGTCTTAGTTTTGTTTATTTATTTTTTTGGCATATTAGCAATATTTATGTTAACTTACATTAATATATTTCACCTATGTAATTATTATTTGTAGAGTCTAGGACCTTTTTATATTCATAATATAGATATGTATATGTGAAGATTTTTCAAATGGCTTCGTGTTGTAATTTTGGTTTTTTTAAATGGATATAAAGCTGTAAATCTTCCAAACGAAATAAAACAAAATAAAATATTCATAATATGTGTGTATGGGCTGAGGAACTCTTTATTCTTTACTTTAAAAAACGTAAACGTGAGGATATAAATGTATAATTTTTACGCTCTGAAATCATTAATAGGAGTATATTTGTATGAATGCTAATCAGATGTCCAAAACTATTTACTGTATATTTTATCTAGTTTCTTAAAATATAAATCACCCTAATAAAGACGTTTACCAAAAAAGGTATTTTCGTCAATGCTATTGATCCCAAGTTTTTTAGGTGGGAGCAAAATAACAATATAAATCCTTCGTCCGTAACGTCATATCATTAGTTTTTTACTTATGCCTTGTTATAGGTAGATACAATTTTACTTCTTATATTACATTATAAAACCATGATAGCTAAGTGGATAGAACACCGCTTTTCGTGCAGACGATGAGGGTTCAAATCCCGGCCCCCTAAATACGTATTTTTGCGACTGTCGATTGTGTCACAAGTTGTACGATTGTCGCTGTCAATGTCATAAATTTGTATGCAATTTGACACTTTTGACAGCGCCAATATTGCAACTTGCGACACAATCGCGGTCGCTAAAGATACGTAATCAGGGGGCGGGTCTAGCTTATACCAATTAATCATTTCTAAAGTAATATCTGTGGTTAATCGGTGTCAACGTTTGAGGTTTAGTCAAATTATCAAAGATTTTATTATTTTAATTTTTTATTGATAATTACAAAACGAGCCGAACCATTCGAGAAACATTTGACTTTTTTTAGGAAAGGCTAATTTTTCATCAAATTTTTCCCTTTAATTATCTTTTACAGCTTGTAATAAAGGGTTATGTATCAACTTCTCTTTGAAGTGCACAAGTACATTGTGCGTCATCAATAACATTATAAATTCATGTAACATTAACGACATCGTTTGGGAAAGCGGTTAAATTTTAATGAGATGCGGTTGCCATTGATTTTATGGTATATGCGTTCCGCGATAATACTCGTAGATTTTCGTACGGCAGCAGTAAAAGTTATGGTTTTCAATGAATAATAATTCGAAATAATGTGTAGCTGTGTAGTGTCGGCTTACAATAGCACTACCCCATTTCTTCCGGTGTGTGTACATAAGAGGCGACTACCGGACTTGGGGCTTTTGAAGGGATTTAGGCGATGCGGTTGGAGACCCATCACCAACAACCATTATTCTACCATCTTTTCCCCACTCAACTTCCAAAAGTGGCTGAGGAATTTCCAATTTCTCAGCTCTGGCTACCCCTTTTAGGGATTTATAGCCATGAGTGTATGTATGTATGTAATAATTCGGAATAATGTGTATTGGACTTGAAAGATGGGCTTAGTAAATAAAAAGAATGTCAAGACATAAAATGTATCAATCGTTCTCAAACGTCCCTAAAAAAAATTGAATTTAAATTGCTTAAAAGACTATGAGAAAGACCAAGTACTATGCTGCCTATAATCTATGATATTGGAAAACATAATATTTAATAAACTATTGCTTATTGTACCATATTATACATGTATAATATTATAACAGAGCTAGTAACGTGTAAGGTGAGTTAAGGCTTTGAAGCTCTTTAAGATATTGTTAGACGATGCATCACCAATTTTGGTTTGTTAATATAAAAATTATATAAAATTACAGAATAACACGTCTTTATTTCCAACTCACAAAAGCAAACGCTGTTACAAAACCTTTTTTTAATATGTTTGGGCCGACCGCGTGGGTAATTTTGAGGCGATAAATGGAAGGCCGCGTGCCTGACTCGGCTAGAATAGATACCGAAGTATTATTCTTTGAAATATTAATTGAATTATAAGTTTCAAGGCTGAGGTTGGTAGAGGGATTGTGTTTTATTTTGGTTGTTATACGTCTTTCGAGTAATTATGTTTGTTTTTCCTATTTACTCAATCCACTTTTGAAAGTGGCTGAGGTAGTTTTGCTCCGCAGCTCTGGTTCCCCTTCTTGAATTTATAGTTATGGTTTAGGTAGGTAAAGGTAGCAAAACTCACATTAATAATGGTTATGAGATAATTTACTACGATGTTCCGGAAAAACGGTTAGTATTCGAGACAATACCTGGTGATTGGCGATTAGTCACTTCCATTATGCTAATTATTAGGAATACTAACTCAACGATATATTTAATCTATACTATCAATTAAATTAAAATCTACTTAGTTATATACATCAGCTACAAAAAGAAATATATATAAATTAAAAAAGTATAACACTTATTTACATAATTAAAATAGATACCTAAAAACTTAAATACTAAAAACATCTTCCAGCTCCACTTCTCAGGGAAGGGTACCTAGGACGCTGGAAGCATTGCCGCGTTGTATGGCAATGCTAATGAGATAATTTGAATGTTTTTGTTCATGTAAATCTCATGTGGGAATTATTACTAATAAATAAAGGAAAGAAAAATTTCCCGCCGGTGTCGAAATTTTTCTTTCCTTTATTTATTAGTAATGGTTATGAGGTTTTAAAATATGCCAGATTTTAATATATTAAATTGACATAATACAGAAATAAATAAATAAATCTACTGAAAACCCTACGGTGTAAAAACCAATCACCAAAACTTTGTGAAAAAATAAAAATCAACTAGGTATTTTTTTGACTGAACAGACGGTCCTAAAAATATTTTTGTCACTGTCCTAGCTAGCCATAGAACATTAATTTTATCTTTACCGCAGCCTCTAGGTTCATCCTCTACTTCGTAATTTGTATTGAAGCTTTATAAATCTATTTCAGAATTTATTCTAACTATCCCGCCTATTTTTTTTAGTTTCTATTCTTCTATCTATACTAAAACAAGCTGACCCGACAGACTTTGTTCTGTCAAAAGTGTAGACTTTCACGTCGTCAAACTGAAATATGTAATTGACCCGTTGAGGGTCTCTGCCAACCGATGAGAAAAACAGTGTTTTTCATAATGTCCTCACAATTTTTTAAGTTTATAAATATTTAAGTTTATAAGTGTAGTAATTTCGGCTTGTTTTGCGCCTCATGCACGCGTGTCAATTTTGTTGCGGAGTAATTTTAAAATAGTATTATCTTCTAAGATTTTAATTTAAATTAAGTTATGTAAAGCACAATTTTGTTCACAATTAAATATTCTTAATGAACAACACATTTATTTAGATAAAACATTGTGAAAAAATAATTGGCTATAATGCATTAATTTCGATCCAATTTGATGACCATAAAAATAGTCATAATGAGTCAATCTTAAAAGATTTTTTTGGATCATTTAAAGAGGAATAACTGTTTTGTACATCCTTTTTGGGTAACTTGAACCATTTACGCAGCGCACATAACGGAAGCCTTAAAATATGAATAATTATCCCCGTTTAACATTTTTCGCTGTACAAAATTTGCTTGTATTAGTCGCAGCGTAATGATAATGCAGCTTAAAACCTTCCCAAATAAATTCACCTCATTCTCAAAGTTGGCTCTTCCTCACTGAATGGTTTGTCCCAGGCATATATTTTGGTCAACAGCTTCGAGCGTAGAGTCTCCAAGTTTGACGGGAGTGGGAACAACATGACTGTTCGACATGATTTTCGTCTTATCCATATTCATCTTAAGACCTACTCTCTCAGATACTCTACTGAGATCATTAAGCATTTTACTCAAATCCTCCGAGGTTTCAGCCACAACTACAATATCATCAGCAAATTAAAGATCCGTAATGTACTCACCGTTGATGTTGATGCCGAGTCCTTCCGAGTCAAGAAGCTTAAAGACATCTTCCAATGCAGCAGTGAAAAGTTTCGGAGAAATCACACCTCCCTGTCTCACTCCTCGGTGCAATTGGATAGGATTCGTGTTCTGGTCCTGAAGTCGGACCAACATAGTGGCATTTTCATAAAAACACTTTGACACCTCGATGTACCTGTAGTCAATATGGCACCTCTGCAAAGATTCAAGTATAGCCCTTCGTTCCATCGAATCAAAGGCTTTTTCATTGTCCACGAGCCCTAGACATAATGGCAGATTATACTCCTTGGTCTTCTGTATAATCTGGCATAGGGTGTGGACACGGTCTATGGTACCAAAGCCTTTTCAGAAACCGGCTTGTTTGGGAGGCTGAAAGTCGTCAAACCTCCGAGAAAGACGATTCGTAATGACTCTCGAAAGCAGTTTGTAGACATGGCTCAGAAGCGATATTGGCCTGTAATTCTATAAAAGGGTATTATCACCCTTCTTAAAGAACAGTTATTCTTTAAAAAGGTAGTGTCAGGTTAATGTGGCTCTTGGGTCTCTCGCCAGTTCATTAGCAGGTCTTTGCGCTGACGTGTACAACTGCTCACAACACTTGGAAGTAGTAGTGTATGTATAAATTTGAAACTTGATGCGATTGACTGATATAACCACTACAAAAGGAATATATGAAATTCATCTATCAATTATTCATGAGTATATACTAACGGTTATAAATCCCAAAACATGGTAGCCACAGCTTCAGAGATAGTAATTTTTTATCCACTTTTCGAAGTTGAATGGGGATAAGGTAGTCAAATGGATCTCCAACTGAATTGCTCAATAATCACTTAAAAAGCCTCAATGTTCTTTATATCTATTACAACGCCCGCGGAAATATAAATATAAAAATAACAGATAAGATATAATTTAATGTTCTTTGACATGAATTCCTCATGTGGGGATTATTACTCATAAATAAAAGATGTTATTAAAGGAAAGAAAAATTTCGACACTGGCGGGGCTCGAACCCGCGACCTTCGGCGTTTCCAACATTTGCATTCTATCTGAAAAGGTAGACAAGTGGCCGTCCGAATTAGTTAAAATTCGGAGGTAGGAAACGCAAACACTACTTGAACGTGTAAAAAAGAAACAAAGGATAGAGAAATTTCGCGCTGGATGCCAACTGACACTGTAGCTTAGTTGGCAGGGCGACGGGGGCGTATACCCGAAGGTCGCGGGTTCGAGCCCCGCCAGTGTCGAAATTTTTCTTTCCTTTAATAACATCTTTTATTTATGAGTAATAATCCCCACATGAGGAATTCATGTCAAAGAACATTAAATTATGTTATAGTTAGGCGTTTCCAACATTTGCATTCTATCTGAAAAGGTAGACAAGTGGCCGTCCGAATTAGTTAAAATTCGGAGGTAGGAAACGCAAACACTACTTGAACGTGTAAAAAAGAAACAAAGGATAGAGAAATTTCGCGCTGGATGCCAACTGACACTGTAGCTCAGTTGGCAGAGCGACGGGGGCGTATACCCGAAGGTCGCGGGTTCGAGCCCCGCCAGTGTCGAAATTTTTCTTTCCTTTAATAACATCTTTTATTTATGAGTAACAGATAAGATAGTTTTTTGGTATTTTGGATGTGAACCGGATTCAAAAAATGTAGTCCATGCGGACGTATTCGCGGGCAAAAAGATAGTCCTTAATAAAAGAAGAGATTTTGAAAAGACAACCATTTGAAACTAATTAATCTTTATACATATACCAATTTGCTTGTTAACTCATCTACAAGATATGCGAAACAAATGAATTTTAAATTACCGAGCATATTAGCGGATTGTATCCAAATCTGAAACTGCAAATTTGGCCAACTCCGCAAAATCTGAGCTGAGCAGTGATTAATGTACAGTTTGAATTGCGAATCAAAATTGGGAATTTAATATGGATATGACTCTAATATAACTTTGTTTATTTTTATAACCAATGCCCAACACATTCAAAATGAAAATAAACAGGACAAAAATAATTTAATAACGAAAATCAATATAGAGATATATATTTCAATTTTGTATACTTCTGGAAATTTATCTATTCTTAAAACCGACAAAGATATTTTTATCTGTTACAAACTCTTCTGATAAAAATATGTTAATCTTTAAAATTTTAAACGGTTATTAGTAGTTTATTTCATTAAAATTAAGAAGTAAATTAGATGTTAAAATAATTAAGAATAGTATTAGCAAATATCCTGTTTGCAAAAAACCAAAAAGGTATTTATGATATTAACGTCGTCTCAATAGACATAATCGGATTTTAATTCAACCTTTATTCCATGTTCCAAAATCATCCGCCCAGTTTATTTAACTAGCTTAGGTAGCTTTTATCGCTCAAAATCAAAATCTGGTTGATTATTGATTCATAAGTTTTGGTAACCACTTAAACGAAGCCTAGAATAGGATCAAAAAAGTTAAGTAGTATACATATCATTTAGGTTTGTTTATCTCTTAGGTCATGATATTAAAAACTTAAATTTGAGGGATGAAAATCTACCAAACTGAATAAACATAAAATTTTTTACCTTATTGCAGGGTCTTTTGAAAGTTACAAAGGAAAAAGATGGTGAAATAAAGATTGTTGGTGATGGGTCTTTAATAGCGTCGCCTAACGATCCATTAAAAAGCCCTATTACACTTAGTTGCCTCTAACTTACACCCTAGGGAAGAAACGGGGTAGTACTATTCTAAGCCGACACTACACAGCATGTCAAAACATACGAACTCAAAAAAATTATACTTAAAGAAAAAAAAACAATGATGGTTTATCTATACTTTTCTGCCTTAATATTGCATGAATATCCAAAAAGTTCTAGCTGGCCATTTGTTGATGGGCGTGGAAAAAAATATCTAATCAAAGTCCTGAAAAGTGTTCAGTGAAAACTATCCTGCTGGCGTAAAAGAGACTTAAAAAGTTTTCACATTCTCCCAACAGTGTGTTCTATAATAAACTTTTACTTTGTACATAGGAGAAAAAAATATATATTTTTACTTTTGTCGACTAAGTTTTGCAATATTTTTTTTCTATTAAGTACCCTATCAGAGTATTATTTACATACATACATACATATACTCACGGCTATAAATCCCTTGAAGAGGTAACCAGAGCTAAGGAATTAGAAATTCCTCAGCCACTTTTGAAAGTTGCGTGGGGAAAAGATGGTGAAATAAAGGTTGTTGGTGATAGGTCTGCAACCGCATCGCCCAAAAATCCCCTAAAAGCCCCAATACCGTTAGTCGCCTCTTACGTACACCCACCGGAAGAAATTGGGTAGTGCTATTCTAAGCCGACACTACACAGTATTATTTAATTACTATTAAAATCCATTGCATGTTTTTTAAGTTAGGTCACGAAAAGAGAACATCCATATTACAACCTGTTTTCCGGTTTAATATTCGTTAAACTATTTTAACGCAGTAAGTTTATATTTTTTTAACCTTTGTTTATCATCATTATCTTAAAAATAAAACATTTGATTTGTTAATTTCTGATATCTGCAAGGGATTTTATTGATTGTTCAATTTCTGAATCTATATAGGCAATGATTAATTACAAAACAGTGATAGGCCTGCCCCCTATCACGTGAGTACATAGTCCAAGCAAAATGTGGGTACTCTAAACACCAGGTGACAATGTCCAATCTACGGGCTATAAACGGCTTGAAACATTGTTTGTTCGGATTAAAACAAAGCCAAAGCGATTCGTAAATTTGACATAATTAGGGTCCGAAAAGAATGAAAAATGGCTGAAGTATTGTTAATTTGTTAAATGTTTTGTCGACGGAAGCAAAAGATTTGCTTATTCCAATTCGTTCGAAAGCGTAACGTTTGTTACGCCCGACCGGTTCTATAATATTTATTGTTTGTTTTTCAACCCAGTTATTATTTTGCGGTCGCACTTTCATTCGGCTTTTGCGTTTACCAAGTTTCGTGTAAAAATACGGGATTGATTAATGCAATGGAATATAAAGCGAAGTCGAATGAAAAGTAAAAATCAAATTTGACTACGTTGTTATATTGCTCAGACGGTTTTTGTTTTATTTATTTATGGAAACTCAGTAGTTATAGTACGCATTGTACAAATGCTCAGATTTCCATATTAGTATTCAAACATAGACAATGCATCAAAAAAGTTGTAGCTTTGCTAGACAATACTTCAAACAATAAAATTGGCACATCAAGAGGATGGATGAAGAAAGGGAATGAAGAAAAAATTTTTAAAGATGTAGGAATATTCGTAATGAAAATTTCTGTGTAGTGTCGGCTTAGAATAACACTACCCCATTTCTACCCGTGGGTGATCGTAAGAGGTGACCAAGGGGTATAGGGGCTTAATAAGTGATTTTTGGGCGATGTGGTTGGAGACCCATCATCAAAAAAAATTATTATTACCAGTTTTCCCCGATCAACTTCCAAAATTGGCTAAGGAATTTTTAATTCCAAAGCTCTGGCTACCCCGTTAAGGGATTTATAGCCGTGAGTATATGTTTGTATGTATGTATGAAAATAATAATGTCAGCAGACGAAAAATATATAATTAAGATCAAATAAATATGAGCTAAAAATGGTAGGTGGCCTACTAAAATAGAAATAAAATATAAATAAATATTGAATTTGATTAGTTGTATGTTTTATGAACATGAGTGACCTCTGATGGCTAGCTCGCGGGTGTTCGGATCTTTAGGAGGATCTCGGCCTCTCTTTTCTTATTTCTATTTTTTTACATACATACATATACTCACGGCTATAAATCCCCTATCGGGGTAGCCAGAGCTTTCGAATGAGAAATTCCTCAGCCACTTTTGGAAGTTGATTTGGGAATGGAATGGTAATAATAAATGTTTTAGTTGACGGGTCTCCAACCACATCGCCCAAAAATCACTTAAAAATCCCCTATACCCTTAGTCACCTCTTACGATCAGCCACGGTTAGAAATGGGGTAGTGTTATTCTAAGCCAACACTACACGGCATTCTTTTCTATTATTTATTCTATTTTTTTACTACGTTTTACTAAAGGTAATAGTAAACACCACCGCTACTGAATAAATATACATAAAATAATGATATTTAAAGTGCTAACATTATAATTGAATATATGTATATCTTTCCATCCAAAGGTGGTCTATAGAAGGGGTAGCCAAAGCTGGAGAATTAAAAAAAACAGCCTCTTTTGCATCTTCGCCCAAAATCCCTTAAAGCCCCAACACTCTTATTCGCCTCTTACGAGCGGGAAGGAAATGGGAAGTGCCATTTTAAGCTGAGTACATAGCTAACACAGCATGTTTGATAGTATATAGGTTTTTTTTTATTTAATTAAAATAAGACCAAACTTTCAGCGTCACTACTTTATTTCAGTAAATTGATGAAACGGACTTTCGTCTAAGTTTGACCATTATACTGAAAAACTGTCACGGTAGTGCGATAAAAACCAGTGAAACCAAACTTCTGAATTTGATGGAACTTTGAAGTCATTAAATTTCTTAAAGAAGCTTGCTTTTTATAATTCATTTATTTCCAATGGGTTCACCCAATGTTATGCAAAGAAATAGGTAGGTTTTTTAACATACCCGCGCTATATTTCCATTAGGGTAGGCAGAGACTATCTATCGCCAGTTTGTACGATCTTGGCAAATTTCTCTAATTCTATTTACAACTATCAATCTTTTTAAAATGCTCTTTGGAAAGACATGTTATTAAAAAGCTGTTATAACATTTGGTTTTTTTAATAATGCTTTATTTGCCCAAACAAACATCATAATAATTTAGTTTCTATTGACTTCGTATCCTAAAGTTTGCGATTTAGGAACTACATAAAAAAGAGGCTAAATCCTTTATCTAAATTCTGTAAGCATGCATTTTCGTATTTTTTTTATTGATAATATGAAATTTACCCATAACATGAATTTATTATAAAAAAGAAATAAATAACGATAGTTTGTTCCTGAAATATTCAATTCCTTATTCCAAAGCTCTGGCTTCACCTTCTAGGGATTTATAACCGTGAGTATATTATATGTATGTAATTTCTTTTTCCGTTTTTATTAATCTAAAAGCGTAGTTTCAACCGACTTTATCTTAACATATAGTATAATAAAATCTGCAAGAAGCATCTCAAAAAGGGTTAGGACTTGGCATTATGCAAAATTCTCAAAGGTTTACAAAAAAAGGTCGTAGTAAAAGCTTCCGCCGTAATTAAGACGAGAATTCATCAGACTTGCAACGGGAAATGTATTCAAAAAGATGCTGTTAGCAACTTGAACTTTTGTTGAAAAAGAGCTTGCAAAGTAGTTTGAGTTCAATTTATATCTGAAAAAAAGATCATATAAAATAACTTGTGCGATTAATGTTCGCGATTAATTGATTGGTAATTGGGAAAAAATAAATTTATTGGTAAGAAGTATGTTCAAATAAAAAACAGAATAATTACAAACAAATATGAATTAAGCCTCAGAGTGGGAACCAATATTATTATATATTACATAACATAACATAATAACATAAACGCTCACGCTGTATTTCCCCGAAGGGGTTGGCAGAGGTACAGAGGTACTAATCTTCTGAACATCAAGTGACTTTTTCACCTGGTGTTCAGAGTACCCACGTTTTGCATGGACAGTGTACACACGTGATAGGGGGCAGGACTATCGCCGTTTTGTACGAATACACTGTCACATGACTAAGTACAACTCAGCCATGTGGGTTTCCTCACGATGTTTTCCCTCACCGTTAACAACCATGATAAATTAACCACACATATGTCTTTAGAAAAGACAAATTGGTGTAAGTAGGTAGGTGTAACGTAACTCAAAGATTATTGCGGTCATCTTTGAAAAGATGGAGGAAGCACTTATTACTTCTGAATATCACCACATTGTGTCACCTTATGTTGACGAGTTATTATCTTAGATTTTAAAATAAATTTGTAATATCTATCTCTCATACATTTTTGTTATAGAATTGTTCGCTTTGTCTTTATCTTCTACCTATAGGACCGTGTACATTATTATAAGTAGTAGTTCCCAGCGAAGTAGGTAGTGGAAATTAATTTATGTTTAGTGACTAAAATTATTGATAGGTACACATTTTAATAAACTTATGGCTGTCATCAAGGGACACGTAGCTAAAGCTTTAGAAATAGAAATCACTTAACCAACATTGGTAATTTATAAAATAATGATTGTTAGAAATAGGTCTCCAACTACATCGGCCAACTATCACTCCCAACACAAACAGTTCCAACATTATTATTTGCCTCTTAAGACGCCCACGGGAAGAAACAGTTTAATTTTATTCTAGGCAGACACTACATAGCATATAGATACAAAGTTTCCATTTGAATGTTGAAATTTGATGTAAACGAAGCTAGAGAGGTTTGTCAGGATCGTACGAGTGGCGATCGATAGTCTCTGCCTACCCCAATAGGAACTAATGGCGTAAGTATATGTATGTATGTTAATTATAACTAACAAATAGTCAGATAATAAAGAGAATTTGCAGTGTAGTGTCGGCTTAGAATAGCACGAACCCATTTCTTCCCACGGGTGTCGTGAGAGGTGCCTTAGGGTATGGGGGCTTATTAAGTGATTGTCGGGTGATGCAGTTGGATACCATCCATCAACAACAAACTTTATTTACAAACCTTTCCCCACTTTATTTTTAAAAGTGGCTGAGTTATTGTAATTCCGAAGCTCTGGATACCCCTTTCTGGGATTTATAGCCGTGAGTATATGTATGTAAAATGAAATTTGTAAGAAATAATTACGTAAATTACATGCTGCAAAATAATCTACATTTAATCTGAACAACACGATGTATAGAAAATAATTATGCTCTAGCAATTTGGTTACTCGTGTGAGCTTATTTCAAGGAAATTTAGAGGCTTATTAATTTCCCTTTGTCAACAGTAACTTGTTAGGCTAAAGAATACAAAAATACTGACACAGCTTAATAAAAAAGTTATTTGAATTTAATTTCTCTGTATTGGTTTATATTCATAAATGTTTTAAATATGCTCTTTCATTCTTCTTACTTTGTACGCCTGCCTTTTTGAGTTTCTATTTGGTCCAGGTGTGTCCTCCGTGGTTGTCCCCCAGGACCTCACATAACCAATGGGAAAGGAGGTCACATAACCTTTCCCATTGGTTCTATAGATCTCTTTAACCAATGTACTGTCATCCATTCTATGTACAACGTATATTTTGCGGGATTCATTATCCGCTTTCATAATCATCGCATCGCGTTTAATTTGTAGCAAAACACAGATATAGGGGTTTTGTCGCACGAATTTTACACCACCATTTAGAGGCTACTCCTATTATATTAAATGTGTTACTTTACATTACATATCTTTACAATTAAATAAATATGTAAACATAACAAGGTACCTAATACTAACTTTGTAATTCTTATTAAGAAAGACAGAAACACCGGTGTGAAGTTAGCGGCCGATTTCAGCGGCCGATTATAACCCGACCAAATTAAGAAGTTTTTTTTTAATTAACTAAGAAATGGAAATAAACTTCCAAAAATCAATGATTTTGATATGATTATCTAAATCTGATCCTTTCAGTCACCAGGAAAAGGCTTTTCCACTAGAAGAAAGACGTAACTGCGGATTCCAATGTAATTATTTAAAAAAAACTAGCTCCATTTAACAATTCAAGATTCTCAACTAGCCGCAATAATACTTAAAAACTAGGTTAATTTGATGGCCTACAACATAGGCTTTTCAGGAGAGCTATGCTCATCAATAGTATTGCCTGTCTTCATATAGCCAAAGAGCTATGAATGAAGTAGAGTGGAAATTTAACAAATTTCTTTTATCAACAATATTCGATCGCCTCTCACAACTAAACGATTTGCGGTAACACTTTGACGCTAGGTTTATTAAATAGCCTAGATTATAAGCTTTTTAAAAACACTATGCACATTAATAGTTTTGCCTGTCTTCATATAGCCAAAGAGCTATGAATGAAGTAGAGTGGAAATTTAACAAATTTCTTTAATCAACAATATTCGATCGCCTCTCACAACTAAACGATTTCTGGTAACACTTTGACGCTAGGTTAATTAGATAGCCTAGATTATAGGCTTTACAAAAAAACTATGTTCATCAATAGTATTGCCTGTCTTCATATAGCCAAAGAGCTATGAATGAAGTAGAGTGGAAATTTAACAAATTTCTTTTATCAACAATATTCGATCGCCTCTCACAACTAAACGATTTCTGGTAACACTTTGACGCTAGATTTATTGAATAGCCTAATTTAAAGGCTTTTCAAAAACACTATGCACATTTATAGTATTGCCTGTCTTCATATAGCCAAAGAGCTATGAATGAAGTAGAGTGGAAATTTAACAAATTTCTTTAATCAACAATATTCGATCGCCTCTCACAACTAAACGATTTCTGGTAACACTTTGACGCTAGGTTTATTAGATAGCCTAGATTATAGGCTTTACAAAAAGACTATGTTCATCAATAGTTTTGCCTGTCTTCATATAGCCAAAGAGCTATGAATGAAGTAGAGTGGAAATTTAACAAATTTCTTTTATCAACAATATTCGATCGCCTCTCATAACTAAACGATTTCTGGTAACACTTTGACGCTAGGTTCATTGGATAGCCTAGATTATAGGCTTTACAAAAAGACTATGCCGAATAATAGTATTGCCTGTCTTCATATAGCCAAAGAGCTATGAATGAAGTAGAGTGGAAATTTAACAAATTTCTTTTATCAACAATATTCGATCGCCTCTCACAACTAAACGATTACGGTTACCAGAAATTCCACTCTACTTCTTTCATAGCTCTTTGGCTATATGAAGACAGGCAATACTATAAATGTGCATAGTGTTTTTGAAAAGCCTATAATCTAGGCTATCCAATAAGCTTAGCGTCAAAGTGTTACCAGAAACTGTTTAGTTGTGAGAGGCGATCCAATATTGTTGATAAAAGAAATTTGTTAAATTTCCACTCTACTTCATTCATAGCTCTTTGGCTATATGAAGACAGGCAATACTATTAATGTGCAAAGTGTTTTTAAAAAGCCTATAATTTAGGCTATTTAAAAACGTAGCGTTAAAGTGTTACCGGAAATCGTTTAGTTGTGAGAGGCGATCGAATATTGTTGATAAAAGAAATTTGTTAAATTTCCACTCTACTTCATTCATAGCTCTTTTGCTATATGAAGACAGGCAAAACTATTGATGTTCATATTGTTTTTGTAAAGCCTATAATCTAGGCTATCCAATAAATTTAGCGTGAAAGTGTTACCGGAAATCGTTTAGTTGTGAGAGGCGATCGAATATTGTTGATAAAAGAAATTTGTTAAATTTCCACTCTACTTCATTCATAGCTCTTTGGCTATATGAAGACAGGCAATTCTATTAATGTGCATAGTGTTTATAAAAAGCCTATAATTTAGGCTATTTAATAAACTTAGCGTGAAAGTGTTACCGGAAATCGTTTAGTTGTGAGAGGCGATCGAATATTGTTGATAAAAGAAATTTGTTAAATTTCCACTCTACTTCATTCATAGCTCTTTGGCTATATAAAAACAGGCAAAACTATTAATGTGCATAGTGTTTTTAAAAAGCTTATAATCTAGGCTATTTAATAAACCTAGCGTCAAAGTGTTACCGCAAATCGTTTAGTTGTGAGAGGCGATCGAATATTGTTGATAAAAGAAATTTGTTAAATTTCCACTCTACTTCATTCATAGCTCTTTGGCTATATGAAGACAGGCAATACTATTGATGAACATAGTTTTTCTGTAAAGCCTATAATCTAGGCTATTGAATGAACCTAGCGTCAAAGTGTTACCGGAAACAGTTTAGTTGTGAGAGGCGATCGAATATTGTTGATAAAAGAAATTTGTTAAATTTCCACTCTACTTCATTCATAGCTCTTTGGCTATATGAAGACAGGCAATACTATTGATGAGCATAGTTTTTCTGTAAAGCCTATAATCTAGGCTATTAAATTAACCTAGCGTCAAAGTTTTACCGGAAATCGTTTAGTTGTGATAGGCGATCGAATATTGTTGATAAAAGAAATTTGGTCAAATTTCCGCTCTACTGCATTCATAACTCTTTGGCTATATGAAGATCGGCAAAACAATTGTTCAGCATAGCTTTCCTGAAAAGCCTATGTTGTAGGCCATCAAATTAACCTAGTTTTAAAGTATTATTGCGGCTAGTTGAGAATCTTGAATTGGTAAATGGAGCTAGTTTTTTTTAAATAATTACATTGGAATCCGCAGTTACGTCTTTCTTCTAGTGGAAAAGCCTTTTCCTGGTGACTGAAAGGATCAGATTTAGATAATCATATTAAAATCATTGATTTTTGGACGTTTATTTCCATTTCTTAGTTAATTAAAAAAAAAACTTCTTAATTTGGTCGGGTTATAATCGGCCGCTGAAATCGGCCGCTAACTTCACACCGGTTAAAACAGTTATATCGGTAGCATAGTAAGTTTGTGATCGGTAGATATGTGTTTTAAAGACATTGCTTGGTAGAAAAGGTGGCTATAAAATTTCGTTATCTGTAACACTGGCAATTCTTTTTTGAGAAATATGTACATAAAAATACGATAAATGTAATAACTAATAAGTCTGGTCTGACAAGTTTGCCTCAGTAAATGGGACAGGTGACTTAACCAACTTAACTTTTAATCTCCTAAGTTCTTGAGCTTATTCTTAAGTACTAGATTTACCAAGATCGAGGCAAACAAGTTTGGACATGTAACCAGAACAAAGTTTTGACTAAGTCGGCTGTCAAACTTTATCACGCCGATTGGTAGCAAGTTAGCATTAGATTGAAATGTACTTTCACTCTAAGATTTATCATTTGGATGTAGAAGCAGATTATTTTGACGACAGCCGTGGCACAGCGGGTGGACAGCTTCTCGGTCAGAAATGCTGAAAGCAACGTTTATGTGATGAGCATAAATTATTGTTTCCTAGTCTTGGATGTAATTTCTGATATGTCTTTGATGTTAACCTTAAACGTCACGGGCAGGGTCTAAGCAGAGCCCACGCGCTGTTTTTCAACGGTATTTTTTTTTAATTTAGAAGTTAGGATCGTGTTTTCTCGGCTAATCTCAATGCGACGTGAGGCTTTTCGGCGAGTGGAAGTTCGTCGCTCTTATGATAAGGTAAGTAACATTTTTGCGTACTTGGGGATACCTGCTGACCCCACCAGTGATTTAACGTAGTTACTTTTTTCACTTGTGTTACGAGATTATTTGTTATTTTTTTTCAGAATTAGTGTTTCACAACTAAAAAATGAGTCATCGACTAACCAATACTCAAATTGAGCAAATTATACGAGATTCAAGTGAGTTGACCGATAAAGAGCATCTTTCGCTCAGTACAGATTGTGCTGGTCTTAGTGCTCCAAAAATCAAACGATAATGCTATTATTATGTCCGATCGAAGGATGATATAGCAGTAGCAAGATAACTATTTGCAAGCCAATTTTTATTTAATAATTTCATTTTTTTCCTTTTATGTTTTTTGTGTTTTTTTCTTAGAATAGGCTTTTTGACTAAGTTTTGAAAACTATCTTACGCTGTTAATTCGTTTATAAGGAGCCCTAAAAAATATTTTTATGTCTTCATTTTAGCTATTTTATTAAAAAATTGAAAAAGAAAAACCAATATTCAAATGTGCCGCGAAAACGCGACTTTAAGTAATATGGCGGCTGTAGCACAAATGACGTCAATTCCGCATTAAACACCAATGAGCGAAGCGATACCCAGTCTGTTTATGTGCAATCTACGTCATTATAGAAATAGCCAATCACAATATTTTTATTACAGTCAAATAGCCTATTACTTGTTTCTGATTATCATATTTATTTTAAAAATACAAGTTAGTCTGATGTTGACTTTTTGTGTTCAGAGTACCCATGTTTTGCTTGGATAAAGTATTTGATAGTGGTTTCGTCATTTTTTAAGAAAACACTGTCACATGACTAAGTACAACTCAGCCATGTGGGTGTCAAGCCCTTAAGGTTTGAAAATTTATTTATTTCCTTAAATCTTTATCCTTTTCCCGATTTAACATTTTGACAGTGCAGAATTCCGCCAATAATATTGTTAGCCAGAAGCATTGTCTTGGGCAATACGTATTGCAGGAGTCCTTTTGACATTACGAGTATAGAAGAGGTATAGCTTAACGTGTTTTTGTTCTTTATTTCAATATATTAAAGGATTGTATTTATTAAAACTACTTTTAATTACAATTTTTACGTAGAATTCCAAAATTAATAATTTTATATTTAAGCTACGTTTGGAGTTAATATTGTTAACATTTCTCTACATAACAATAACTCTGTACGTAAATCATAATATGTGTATGCTTAAAAAATATTATAAACATTGTACTTTTTTATTTCTATTGGAATCCGAATAAATTATTGAATAATTTTCAGGTGGTTGGAGACCAATCACTTTCAATTCCAATGCTGAGATCAATTTCTAAGATCAATTCCCGTTTGTAAAGTATAATTTAATAAACTGTACCTCCGCTATAGTCCAACGACCACGACTGCAGGCGAACCGCTCTGAATTACACTTGGGAGACGTCCACTGCGTCTTTGTGGCGTTTTATTACGTCTCCTCTTATACGATTACTATCAAGCTCAGCGTTAGTTATTACATTGAACCGACTTTACTAGACTACATAAGATAAGATATTATGGAGTGATTGAGGTAAACTAGATCTGGGGAAACTGGATCAATAGTCTAGTAAAATATGTGTGAAAAATTAAGAGACTGAAATAATCATTTTAACGTTAATTATTTTCATATAGTATAGTACCTTTCAAATCCTAGAATTTATCAAGTCTGAGAATAGAACGATTTTTTTTAAAACATGATAAAAGTGATCCTTACCACTTTTTTATGCATAGCGTAAATACATTGATCTACTAAATTGACATTATCGTAGCATATAAGCGTTGTTGTTATTGTTGTATTTACATTGTATTAACCTATATTATCCCACTGCTGGGCAAAGGCCTCTCTACCCTCCTCCAATCTTCACGCTTCTACGCTACCTCCCACCAGTTGTTCTTGTGGTTCCTCAGTTGGTCACTCCACGTCCTCGTTTCGGGAGATTCAGACAGTTGTTAGTTATTCTTCGATCTGCTTGCATACGGGTGATGTGGCATAGATCAGTGTAACTTTTAATATACATTATTCATTATGATGATGAGTATGAGTAACTAGTTCCAATAACACAGCCAATACATTATTTTGTATAAATGTATGTTACGTTTGCTAATTCAAAGCTGAGACAGATTGTTAGCATTTTATAAACGCAAGGAAACCCTGCAAAAATGAACAATGAATTAAATGCTCAAAAATGCAAGTTTTTCAAATGGAAAGTCAACATAATTCAAACTAGACGAGGTTCAAATTATTCTGAGCCCAGCGAATCCACTTCAGGTGTTCAAATCATACTCTGCATATGACATTTTGAATAGGAAGGCCCCTTTTGTTTCATATAATACGAGTCCAGCTGAAAATGCGGTTAGACCGGTTTCTGTCTGGGAAAATTATAAATTTTATGCAAGGGTGCCGCTTTGTGTCGGGTAATGATGTCGCGGATGAGTTATTTAACTTATTTTGGAGGCTATTTTGTGTAGAATATATTTAATTTTGTCCACGCATTCTGTGACTGACTTTTGGGTTAACCTAAATTTAGTCGTGTGTATAAATGGCTGAAAGTTTTTTAAGCTGAAATTGTACTTGTCATTTAAATAATTCAGCTGGATTGTTTAAATATTTTTCTTTTAAATAAAAAAATAATGATTTATATTGTATAAAATGTATATTGATGTTTTCAATATGATGGTAGGTATATGATATACGGTAATGTCAGCTTTGGTGGAGTAATTTATTTATTAGGCATGCACACAGTACAACATCATAATATTATATTTTCCAAAACACATAATGTTTTGCTCAGATGTAGTACCAAAACAGCATGCACAGCATTACCTAGTAAGTTGAACTATACAATGTTTGATACAAATATAAATGATTCAAAATAAAATAATGTAAATTTAATTCAATGGAAGTTCGTATATAAACAATTTCAAAAAGAAAAATGAACAAAGATATTATAAATAAATTGAAATACATTTTAAGGGATTTGATTTTATGTGAAGTTTTCTTCGTCTTAAGTTTTTTTATTTTATCATTAATTCGTATATATCAGCTTCTTAGTTAAACATAGTTCTATCAAAACACTTGTATTCACCATTCATATTGCCCTAAGCCGGATTTGAATCTGTAAATTTAAGACCTAGAAGCTACCAACTAGGTCGCACATGGGCTGGGCACTCATCCGAGTTCATTAGTCAAGCTACGATTATAGCAAAATAGCGTTAAATTTAGCCTATCTCATCTTTTTCATACAAACACGCGATTACATCATAAAGTAAAGTATAGTAAAGATAGTAAAGTTTATTGAATAATAAAGCTTTGCTGTGTAGTGTCGGCTTAGAATAGCACTACCCCATTTCTTCCGTTGGTTGAACGTAAAAGGCGACTAACGGTATTGGGACTTTTAAGGGATTCTTGGGTGATGCGGTTGAAGACCCATCACCAAGAACCATTATTTCACCATCTATTACCCATGCACCTTCCAAAAGTGGCTGAGGAATTTCTAATTCCTTAGCTCTGGCTACCCCTTTCTTGGGATTTATAGCCGTGATTATATGTATGTATGTTAAGCTTATACTTTTGTATAGCTATACTAATATTAATAAATTTCTTCGCTTAATTCCGCTAAATAATACCTGCAGTCTTCATGCAGCAAAATTATTTCATGTTTGATAATTATTTCTACCAACAGAGAGAAGGTCTGGCAATGGGTTCTCCATTGAGTCCCTTGATGGCTGACATTTTTATGGATAATTTTGAGCGTAACAACATTGTTGGGAGGAGTAATATACTTTATTACTATAGATATGTCGATGACATAATTGTATGCTGGACAGGTACATATAGGCAGCTCGATAGTTTCGTTCAAATTTTAAATAGAATACATCCTAAAATTAAATTCAAGTTAGAGAAAGAACAGGACAGATCTCTCAATTTCCTCAATCTTAAAATAACAAGGTCAGGAAATAAGCATGTTTTTGAGATTTATAGAAAGCCTACACAGACTGATACAGTAATCCCCGCATCTTCTTGCCATCCTTGGCAACACAAGCTGGCAACTTTTCATTGCTATGTACACCGTTTGCTAACAGTTCCATTATCACCTTCTAATTACAATAAAGAATTAAGTACTATTTACCAAATAGCTGTTGCAAACGGTTACACCAAGCAATTAATAGACAGACTAATTACAAGAAAACGGACCAACATGGTGAACAGACTCTTATATGTTATACCACCTGAAAAACTGGACCGCATGAAGTCCAGTCTCACCTATGTTGGTCCAATTTCTGAAAAGATTTCAAAGACGCTTAAAGGGTTTGGTATTAAAGTTGCGTTCAGAACAAACAATAGTTTGAAACGTTATTTATGTAATCAAAAAGAGAAATTAGATAAACACAGACAATCTGGTGTTTACAAAATTGTTTGTCCTGAATGCAACAGCGTCTATATTGGGCAAACTGGTAGAAGTTTTCTAACAAGATACGGGGAGCACGTGGCAGCATTCAGAAACGACCATCCAGAAAGGTCTCACTTTGCGAAACATCTATTGGATACTGGACACGTTCTCCCCGATAATCATAATCTGGAGATTTTACATACTTGTAATAAGGGATTAAGATTATGTCTTTTAGAGAAACTTGAAATCTCCAGATATGATAATGATAATTCCGTTGCACTGCTGAATGAACAGCTGGGCTACACCGTTTCCCCACTTTTGTCAATTTTTTCCAATAATATAGTCACTCGTCATTGATGTTCTTTGGGTGGGGGAGTGGGAAGCCTGGCCTATAAATATAACCGCAAAATCGTATGACCGGCACTCGGTGGTCAGCTGCCGAACTGTCTACTAACTGCTCGTCAATGACTCGTGTTGAGTCGAAACGCGTCGCATGTTTGTGGTTGCCTGTGGTTTTCGCTTGCGGGTGTGTGTGTGGTGCATTGTCTGCTTTTCGATTTCTTGTAAGTGGGAGGGCGGGCGTTGCACAGTGCATGTTGCATGAAGACTGCAGGTATTATTTAGCGGAATTAAGCGAAGAAATTTATTAATATTAGTATTGCTATGGATTTCCGCAAAGTAACGCCTGATTCAATCCAATATTTTGTATAGCTGCTTTTGCAGCTAAATCACTGTGTATGAAAGATACATTGCAAAATTGAACATATGGTGGGCTTGAGGGACTATGCAATTTTAAATTGATACCTAGAAATAACGTATTTGCTATATTTTCAAAACCCTGTGATTACTTCTTTTTGCTTAGGTGTGGGTTTTAAGGAGTTTATTTCATTATTTTTCCGCCAGTTTCTATTCTTTGTAATTTATTAATTATGTCTTTCGAGTAATGTTTATGGAAGAACTCGATTAGAAATAAGATGACATGAAAATATAGGTACATAATGCTTATGCACATGAAAATATAAGTACAACAACATAAGTGTGAAAAACGAAACCACTAAAAAACAAAGTAGACAAACTGTGAAAGTTAAAGTTGTATCGTTTTGTAAAAGGGCTTTTGAAAACTACTCGGAATTTCAGCATTGAATAAATTAAAGACTCTCCAGGCAAAACCTGCAAGCGAAATATAAAAACATATTTTATTTACAATGTATTCTTTATTCTAGTGCTCGTAGACCCATGTTCATTAAAAAAACAACAATGACGTCCGAAAAACTTGAAGGACAAATTCTACTGTTCTTTTTATATTTCACTGCAAACAGTGAGGTAGTATAGCAACCGCAATAGCTTAGTCGGTAGAACACCGCTTATCTTACAGACTGTGAGGGTTCAATAGGTGATACCTGGTCAGGCCTTCATCAATTTGTCTTTTCTAAAGACATATGTGGGTTTAATTTATCATGTTTGTTTATAAATAGGTGAGGAAAATACCGTAAACTTAACTATGTGACTCTGTATTCGAACGAAAACAGGGATAGGCCGCCGGTCCATATCACATTTATGTATTCAACCCCAATCAACTTTTTAAAGCGGCTGAGGATTGCATTTTTTAAGCTTTTCCATTTTTTACGCCATTTCCTTTTGGGATTGAAAATCGTAAGGATAAGAGTATTTGTCCAGTAATACACAATACATATTTCCAAATCAAAATGTGAATCCTGTGTAAATTTAGCAGAATACCGATAATGCAGCCAGACAAAGTTTTCTAACTAGCTGCTCCATGTGAAGACAGGGCTGTTGTCAAATACAACTTTGGAAGGTCAAATTTACTGGTGTAAGCCAAAACTGGACGCTACGGTTGTTATTTGTGTATTAAGGATGAATTTGCAACTTTCTGCTTACCATTTTGCTTAGTTTAAGTTTATCAATTTGTGCAGTTGCGACTGCCGAGTTTGCGAATAAATATTAGTTTTACGCTTATTTTGATGATGTGAACAGAAATTTAATATGATTTGCAAGCTTTTGACGAAATTCGATTTTAATAAAAGGCCGCAAATAATTTGCCGCGTAGTGCCGGCTTAGAATGTCCTTACCCCTTTATACCCACGGGTGTCGAAAGAGGCGACTAAGAGTGCGGAGCTTTTTATGAGGTTTTTGGGCTATGAGGTTGAAGACCAATCGCCAACGATACTTTATTTTTATCATCTTATCCCCTATCAACTTTGATATGTAGCTGATTAGTTTCTGGCTTTGAATTCGTAATGTTCGATTGTGTGATAGGATGAGATGATAGTGTTATTCGTGAAAAGTGTGGTGTGAAAGATGATATTGTAAGAAAGATAGAAAAAGGAATGTTGAGATGTTTTGGGCACATAGAGAGGATGGATGATAGAAAATTGGTAAAAGGGATCTATAGACCTAGTGTGGATGCTAATGTTAGTAGAGGACGACCAAGGAGAACAAACTTGGACCAAATCGAGAGTGTGCTCAAAAAGGCAGGCGTCCGTAGCATGAAGAATAAAAGAGCATATATGAAAAGATTGTTGGATGTAAACGATGCTAGAGAGGTTTGTCAGGATCGTAAGAAGTGGCGATCGATAGTCTGCCTACCCCAATGGGAACTAATGGATTGAGTATATGTATTTATGTATGTATGAGTTTCTAGCTCTAAAGCTCTGGCTTCCTCTATTTTGAGATTCATTGCCGTGAGTATATGTATGAATGTGAGTATGCTTTTCATAAAAATCAATAAGTCATAAAAAGGCACGAATGGATGATGGATGAATGTGAACGACCACAAAAGTTTTTTATCATACAGAGATCGAGTGAATATATTTATGTTTAATAGTGTCATAAAAAGTAATGCGCTAGAGTGAAAAGTAGTATAATTCGTGAACCATTTGATATAAAACTGTTACTTTAAATTATTTTATTTCATAAAATGTTGTAACTTAAGACTGGGAAATTTTAAGTGGGTGATGAAGTTTGCAATGCATCGTCATAAGTACTTTGCCTGACATTTACATAATTTCGCTTTATGCTGCCAAAACTGCCAGAGAATCGGTAGATTTTAAAGCGGTATATTTCATTTTATAACAGTGGTATTATAAGTAATATTCTACTTACCAATTCTTATAACTATGATCTCACGTAATGGTAGCCGGAGTATTAGAATTAACAAATTATTAACCACTAATGAAAGCTTTGGGAAATACATGGTTGAATACAATGTATTCGTGGTCTTGGTGGTTATAGATTATTAGGAAGATTTCTTACATACATAATCTTGGGGCCATAGATCCCAAAAACGGGTCACCAGAGGCTCAGCGCTAGAAACTCCTCGGCCATATTTGGAAGTTAATAGGGAATAAGATGGTAGAAATTAAGTATTATTGGTAATGTGTCTCCAACCGGAATGACCAAAAACCACTTTAAAAGCCCCATACCGTTTGTTGCCTCTTGTGACACCTGTTGGTAGAAAGGGGTAGTGATATTCTAAGCCGGTACTATTCGTCATTTTTATTTTAAAATAAAACATTGTTCCGTTACCACTATTTTATTTCCTACCAACTTAATCAGAAATGGGCAAAAACAAATCGTTCTGTGCATCGAAATTTTGTTAACAAAACCAATATGAATCGTTGATGTTGAGCAAACTATTTAGATTTAACAGATATTTATCGTGTAATTTTGATTGAGTAAAGCACTGGTATTTCTTTTTTTAAGAGGTTGTAGGTATGGAATAATTAAAAAATATGTTTTTTTAGCTTAATTATGAGCGATAGGTTTCAAATCTTTTTTTTACGAATCCTTATTTATTTAATATTATACTACTTTCATAACCATTTACGATTTTCTGCTGTTATTACTATTAATTAGCTGTGTAGTGTCAGCTCTGCTTTGTAATGTCGGCTTATTCTGTGATGAACAGTTCTGCATACAGACTGATTTCACCATGTAATTTTATTAGAAATAATGTATTTATTCTGTGTCTGATGATTGTCCGAAATAATTAAATAAATAAATAGAATAGCACTAACTAATTCTTTTCAAGGGTATTGGGCGAGTTGGTTAAAGACCCATCACCATCAAACTTTAGTTTCCTATCTGTTTCCCTCAAAACTTCCAAAAGTGGTTGAGGAATTTTTATTTTGAATCTCTAGGGTTCTCCCCTTTTAGGGTTGTATGTGCGTGAGTACGTGCATTTAGATATTTATATTTTAATCATCTACAGAATTATAGACCTACCAACCATTGCCAACGCTTTGCGTTAATAACAAACAAGTAGTTGAAAATTTATTGCCAAATTCTGGCTAAAATATGACTTATGTTCTAGTATTCTAAAGCAAGAAAGTAAGGAAAAAATATAGACATAAATTGCCCTTGTTTAATTTGGAAGCTTGCCACGAGCGAAACTTTGTGTTGGACCGAGGACGAGAATTTACAATTTGTTCAAGTTTTTAAGAACTGATTTAGAACGATATTTTGGGAGTACTGCCGGTTATTTAGTAACAGTGTTTCACATACTTTATTATTATAATACTACTTACTTACTTTCTTATACTACTTTATTTCTACCATCTTGTGCCCTATCAATTCATGTGGCTGGAGGTGGAGGAGTTTCAAGCTCTGAAGCTCCGGCTACCCCTGGACTTACGGCCTTGAATGTGTGTATGTATGTTTGACAGTAATTTTTAGCGAAGAACATGGCCTTATAAATCTGATATCATGAGTTTTTATACTAAATTGAAAATATAAATTTAGTCAGAAGAACGATAAACGTGGGAGAAGCAAGACAGAATTATCAGGAACCTACAAAGTGGCGGTTGATATTTTTTGCCTAACATACATACATACATATACTCACGCCATTAATTCCCATTGGGGTAGGCAGAGACTATCGATCGCCACTTCGTACGATCCTGACAAACCTCTCTAGGTTCGTTTACATCCATCTATCTTTTCATACATGCTCTTTTATTCTTCATACTTCGGACGCCAGCCTTTTTTTTCTTTTTTTTTGCCTAACTCAGAGGGAATTGTCGACTAGAGCTTATTCTAGAATCTGTTGCTATAAGACTTCCCATAATAACTACAAAGTTTCTTATAGTGAAACTCTGGCTGCCGATTTCTGTATATTTATAGCCGCGAGTAATATATGTATGTAATGTGCGATGCTCAAAATAATAGTATAAGACAAATTAAACTATGTTTTTACAAACAACATTGGCTAGTGACGTATTGGAGGTTGGCTCTCAAGGTATCTTTTGTGTAACTCAAACGATTTTGGTTCTGTTTAACACAAAAAGAGGAAATTTATAGCGGTTATTTTTATAACTTATATTCGGTTAGTTATTTTATAATTAATATGTATATCACGCATAAAACATACACTTTATAATTTTGTATTATCTTACTTTTCCCAATTATGGTATAAGATTTTGACAATGAAAATAATTGGTTTTGAAAATCGAGATTTTAACTAAGAAGAGCGGAAATCTAATATAGTTCAGTACAAAAATTTATGAACGAGTTCTGCCGAAAACTAATTGTCATAATAAATTATACCTGCACCCTGATTTGTTGATTCATTATTATGACTTTCATTGGTCATACATACATTTGCTTCCCTTATTTGAGTGGAAATACACTAAATAATTTTAGCCGTGTAGTGCCGGCTTAGAATTTCGCTACCCCTTTCTACCCTCAGGTGTCATAAGAGGCGACTAAGGGTATCGGGGCTTTTTATTGGATTGTTTGGCGATGCGGTTGGAGACCATCACCAAAAACCTTTATTTTACCGCCTTTTCCCCACCTTTCCAAAAGTGGGTGAATAATTTATTATTCCTTGGCTCTGGCTACCCCTTCTAGGGAATTATAGCCGTGAGTATATGTATGTATGTATGTATGTAATTTTCGATTTTGTCATTTAATCCACTTACTTCTATGAGGTTTCCATAAAGATGTATAAAAAAATATTTACTTTTCGATCAAAGCATATTGTGAAGAATTTAGGCTAGGTATGTAATATTTTCAATTTCTGTCTTCCTTAATGCTTGAGAATAATAGGCCAGAAGTACATTGATCAGATGGCCCATAATTTAAATTCAAATGCATAGAATCAAAATCAACTTAAGTTTAAACATGAAAGTTCTTGTATGCGGGTATGTTGCTAGATCTGTATGCAGAACCGAGCCTTGGAGCCACGTCTTCCAAAGATTTACTTCGCTATCTACTTGTAAGCAAGTATGACGTCATATTTAAGTAAAATTATACTCAGAACTTTCATATGACATGCAGTAGTTCATTGGAGAGCGAATGTACATACTAAATTAATGAGAGTGGTTTCGAAGAAAGTTTACAGATAGAATATAAAGCACATAAATGCATTCATATACATACATTGACAACTTTGATAGCTCAGTGGGTAGAACACCGCTTATCGTGCAGTCGATGTGGGTTCAAATCCCGGGTCTAGCCTCACTAATTTGTCCATTCCAAAAATTTATATGTGTGGTTAATTTATCTTTACATTTACAGAAAAATTAATAATAACCTCTATCACATAAATAAAAGTTCTTACTTACTTATATATATATATATATATTACCAATTACACAAAGTCGACCATAAACTGAATCAGTATGAGCACACAATGACAATGAAAATAGGACCACGGCTAATCACTGCCTTCTAAAATACAGGTTGTACCTAGTTTGGAGGGCAGGGAGCAAAATTTTATCAGACCCTGTTGTGAATAAATTAGAAAATTTCCTTTAAATTTCAATAGCATTCATACGCACACGCACACACACACACACACACACACACACACACACACACACACCCACTCATTCCGTAAGATGAAAATTAATTTTTCCCTATATTATATAATTTTATATTTTTTATTTTTTTTGGAAGCTTACGGCTGCATTTACAAAATTGAATTAGTATGTAGATACTTAGCTAAAGCCAGATACCTAAGCCGACGTATCCGAACATCCGATAATAAAGTTAAAACAGTGTGGAATATTATCAACACCCAAACAGGCCGAGGTAAACCATGTGATCAGGAGTTCTGTGTTCGATCTGATAAAGGTCTGACTACCTCTAATGAGGAAATCGCTTGTATTTTTGAAAAATATTTTACTGACATACCATCAAAAACAACTGAATATTTAAACACATCGGTCATAAAAGCTCAACACTTGTTACAACAAAATGTTGATAGGTGCGAAACTTTGTTTTGTTTTAAAGATGTCAGCCCTACAGATATCGAAAAATGTTTTAAATCATTTAAACTAAAAAGTTCTGAAGACATTTGGGGTATGTCAGTGAAAGTTTGCCATAATTTTATTGTAACTTTGTCTCCATATTTAGCAGACATATTTAATGAATGTATAAGAAATAAAATCTTTCCAAATCTCATGAAACATAGTAAAATTGTACCTCTTCTTAAATCCGGAGGAGATAAAATTAGTCCTGATGGTTATAGACCCATATCAATTCTGCCAGTTTTAAGTAAAATTTTCGAAAAACTAATGTTCAATCAAATGCTTTTGCATTTCGCTTCAAACAAATTGTTTCATCCAAAACAATTTGGCTTTACGAAGGGCCGCTCTACCACCGATGCAGGCGTTGCCTTAATGAAACACATTTTTGATTCGTGGGAACGCAAAAATGATGCTATTGGTTTGTTTTGCGATCTTACGAAGGCATTTGATTGTGCAGATCATGAAATCCTTTTTATTAAATTAGAACATTATGGCATACAAGGTGACGCACTTAAATTAATAAAGTCTTACTTTTCGGATCGGATACAGAAAGTGCAAATCAATAATGCAATATCACCTGGAACTCATGTAAAAATGGGTGTTCCGCAGGGTTCTATTTTGGGCCCATTTTTATTTTTAGTTTATATTAATGATTTGCCGTTCATGGTCGAGAAAATGTCCGAGATAGTGTTATTTGCTGATGATACTTCTTTAGTATTTGACGTTGAAAGAAATAATCAGAATATTGACGAGGTGAATAACACGGTTTCACAGATTCAAACATGGTTTGCTTCCAATAATCTTGTACTGAATGGTAAAAAAACCAAATGCATTAAATTTGTATTACCTAATGTTAGGTGCGTTGATAACGAAATAATTTTAAATAATGAAAAGTTAGTATTTTCGGATGACACAGTTTTCTTAGGGATAACTCTGGACTCCAAGCTCCAATGGGGACCCCACATTAGCTCACTAGCTGGCAGGCTAAGTAGTGCTGCATATGCCGTTAGGAAAATAAGACATTTGACAGATGTACAGACAGCTCGATTAGTTTATTACAGCTATTTTCATAGTGTAATGTCTTACGGTATTTTACTCTGGGGCAGAGCAGCTGATGTTGGTTCCATATTTATTCTCCAAAAGAGAGCAATAAGAGCTATATACAATTTGAGATCCCGAGATTCCCTGAGGGAATTGTTTAAAACAATAAATATAATGACACTGCCATGTCAATATATTTATGAAAATATTATGTATGTAAGAAAGAATCAGGCCTCTTTTGTGAAAAATTGTGACAGACATATTCGAAACCTGAGAGACAACAATAAAATATCAGTACCAAAATACAGATTGTCAAAAGTAAATACATCTTTCATGGGGTTATGCGTAAAAATGTATAATAAAATACCTGAGGACATTTTAAATTTAACAGAAACAAAATTCAAAGCAGCAGTTAAAAGAAATCTTAGTTCGAAAGCCTATTACAATGTCAATGATTACATTAATGATGAAGTGGCTTGGTGTCATCAGGGCTCTGTGCAGGATGTTTCCGGGCTAACACCAAAATTGTAATGGACGTTAAAAAAAGATGTGTGTTGACGAGTTTCTTACGGGTTCTTCTCTCAACAAAACACCTTCCGAATCCGAAGTAAACTTAGTATTAAGTTAAAATTTGACGTTCAAAAAACAAAGATTTATCTTTTTATTTTGAAATAAATGATTATTTTATTTTATTTTTAAGCTGTAAATAACAAGCTTCCTCATATAGTACATATTGTAATCGTAATGTATTAATGTAACAAGTGTAATGGTCTACCTTTTGTGAAATAAATAAATTATTATTATAAAATATCGTGACGCAACGCACATGGGTAAGTTGCGCTTTGTCATTTGACAGGGTATTCGTACAATAAGTTAATAGGCCTGCCCCCTATCACAAGAGTAGACTGTCCAAGCTAAATGAGGGTCCTCTGAACACCAGGTGTCAATGTCAAGTAATGTTAAAAAGTATTAGTACCTCTGCTAATCCCTTAGGGTATATGCGGGGCGAATGTTTAAGTTGATGAAGCTGAAGGATATTCTAATTCTGTAGCTTTGGCTACCCTTTTGGGGAATTGGTAACTGTGAATATATTTATTAATATTTATGTTTAATTGTATGTATTTACTCAAAGAAAGTTAGTTCCCAAAGTAAAAAATACATTGTCATTCTGAATATTAAAAAGATCTAAGTTTGTAACTGGGATGGCGAAGTTGAACGGAGAAGTAATAAAAAACCAACTTGGCACTTTAAGTTGAAAACTGTAATTATATTTTCTTAAGACAATTTAAAATACAATTTTATAAGTTACGTATTTACTTAAAATTACACAGTAGTATTTCACAAATATTTACATTCTTTATTGTACTCAATTTCTGTATACGTATGCAGAGAGAAAAAACAATATTGCTGTATTTGAATCACATTTACAATTTATTACAAATGTCAAAAACACAAAACAAATTTTCCCTGACAGTTGAAAAGCTTAACTAATACAAATGGCTGAAAAACATTATTCGGTGCTAACTGTCTGAATCAAATATAAATAAATATACAATATAACGTCTAGGTTCCGACAAAGTGTAGTTTGTTTTTGTATTTTTTTTTGTATTAACAGTTTAATTCATGTCCTTAGAGATCTTTTTTCATTGAAGTGAAATACAATTCTGTACTACAAGGAACATCATACACTCCTCTCAAAATGCTGAGAAAATAGATCTGTCTTTGTCTTCACCCTTAATAATGCTTTTACAAAACTAAAATGTTATCATGACCGCCGTGTATCGTTATTCATATTTTTTTTATAACTAAAATAGTTAATTAATTAATTATTTTAGTAAATCAACGGTCTTAAGTATATTAATAATCCAGAAAAAGAGATTTTCAGAGCAATTTTTAGATGCCTAGTTAAAAAATCATTTACAAATAGTTGATAAAAATACAATTATTCAATACAAAAATCTCCCAATCACAATTCAGCAAAAAAACATTCAATGTGACAAAAATGAGTATCCGATTTAAAGATTATAATTCTATTAGGATTTAATATTCAATTGTATAATAATATTAAATAATATTAAAGGTGACATGCAAAAAAAAAATAATTGTATGGTAGGTTTTTTTATTTCATATTGTTAGTTTTTATGCCTTTTATGCAGCGAATAAATGTTTTTCTTTCTTTCTTTTGAAAAATCGAACAATGTTACACATAATTTTTTGACCGTTAACTTCCATAAAACCATAAAAGATTTTTACTGATTTATATAATTTTATAACACCTCATATATTTTATAATTAACTTTAATTATTATTTACACTTTAATTAATTTATATTTACACTTTAATAAGACACGATAAAGTGATTAACAGTAATAGTAATATCGTATTAATGTTAGACGATGAAGCCAAACTGTTGCCGTGCTGCATAGCTGCCGGGGTTTCACCTGTTAACAAATAAACTAAATGAAAATATTCCTTAACAATATAGTTACATAGTAGTTACATAATAATAAACATAATAATAAACATAAACGTTCACGCCGAATATCCCCGAAGGGGTTGGCAGAGGTACTAATACTTCTGAACATCACGTGACTTTATCACCTGGTGTTAAGAGTACCCACGTTTTGCATGGACAGTGTACTCACGTGATAGGGGGCAGGCCTATTGCCGTTTTGTACAAATACACTGTCACATGACTAAGTACAACTCAGCCATGTGGGTTTCCTCACGATGTTTTCCCTCACCGTTAACAACCATGATAAATTAACCACACATATGTCTTTAGAAAAGACAAATTGTTGTAGTTAATAGTTAGTTATTATTATGTAGTGGATTGAAAATAAAATGATGTCTGTAAGACAGGCCTCGTCGAGTTTATATGTTACGAGTTGTAAACTTTTAATATTTTTTATCATGATTAAGCTTTTTTTTGTATTTACATCCAATCAAAATTCTTAAACGTTATTTTTAATTTTTCTCTCTTCTGACTCCCAACTTTTATAAAAGAGTTTTGTATATAATCTTGATACTTCTGCGTTCTTAAGATCACTCCAATACCAGCACGGGTAGCATGAGGCTTGTGACAGTGCGTATGTCACATGAGAACTGAGAAACTGACAGATTACTCTTACAAAATCTGTCAGTTTCTCACTTCTCACATGACATACTCGCTCTCACACGCCTCATGCTACGGGGGCTGAATAAATAAAAGTCATGTATTGCAAAGTTGCTTGGTACTTTTAAAGTCGTTTCATATTACAAGTTACACAAGAAAACCTTTCAACGAATTCCTGAACCCCCATCTGTAAATAAATTGCATTTAGGCATCAAAAACGGAAGCAAGAATTTAGGACGCCAAGATAAAGGCAAGACCATTTCGTTCTGTTGACCGTTGTCAATTAATTTCGTCGTCGCGAAAAACCCTTATCTAGCAAAAGCATTCCGAAACAAGTGACGGAATACAAAAATAATTTTGCTACACAATTTTCGGGAGAGAGAAACTGCCGAATGGGCCCCAAAGCGTTTTAATAACTTAGCAAAGCTTGGAATCTTGTTAAAGAAGTCTTAGTATTGAAATATTTCTGTCGAGATATTTGCCGTTGCTTTAGAAGTATATTGGTATTTTGTTCAGAAACAGGTTTTGATGATTTCTCGCTTCAAAACTTGAAACATTGAAATTTATTGATTTGTAACGAAGCCGAATTGAGTGGAGGAAAAATTATGGCAAGTAATTGACACATGTTGCTTTCACTTGAACATTTGTTTCTTTTTTGTTAAATACGTCCACATAATACTATGTTTATGCCGTTTACACTTGAAGAGGTAAATATAATTATACTTTAACTTTATGTAACGATTTTTGTTGCTCTTGTTTAGAGTAACCACATTTTGCTTAGACAGTGCGTTGCGTAACAACGCAACTTCAATCCATTTTGGTGTTTTCTCACCGTTAACAACCTTGATAAATTATACTCACTTAACAGACACATTAGTTTAGGTCCTTCTAACCTAAGACTGATGAATTATATGGTTCATTTAGGTTATGATTATTATTTTAGTATGGAACATAAAATAGCATGTTTAAAAAGATTGATGAACGTGAATAGAGATCAATTGGTTTTCCAATTGATAGTCTTTGTCTGTCTCAATGGGAACTAAAAGCGTAAGTATTATTAAGTATTTTTTTGTTTTAACAATAATGTTCTAAGTAAATTCTTACTATTACTCGTAATTACAATTTTAAATAATGTATTATAGGTATGGCTTTCTGTATTAATCATGTAGCCTTTAGTAAAATATCATATTTGACAAAATAACACTTTTAAAGTTAATACTCACTTTGCACCACATGCACTGTGACCGAAGCCGCTTTGGCGTTGGCAGGAACACAGGTATAATTGCCAGCATGTCGCGACTCAGCTTTGCCTATCACCAGCTCACTTGTCTGACGACCATTGTGGACACTAACGCCATCTATGGGGACAAAAAACTTATTTTGAATACTCTTTCATGGATTTTTAATGAAAAAGAGGGGAATCAACGAAGTCCGTGGCCGAGCGGATAGGTGACTTGCTTCTCGGTCCCGAAGTTGCGGGTTCGATCCCCGCTGAGAGCAACATTTATGTAAAGATAATACATATAAACATAAACGTTTATGCCGATTATCCCCGAAGGAACTGGCAAAGGTACTAATACTTCTGAACATCACGTGACTTTGTCACCTGGTGTTCAGAGTACCCACGTTTTGCATGGACAGTGTACTCACGTGATAGGGGGCAGGCCTATCGCCGTTTTGTACGAATACACTGTCACATGACTAAGTACAACTCAGCCATGTGGGTTTCCTCACGATGTTTCCCCTCACCGTTAACAACCACACATATGTCTTTAGAAAAGACAAATTAGTGAAGGCCCGACCCGGGATTTGAACACTAGTCGCTTGCACGCTTGCATATATATTTATTTGCAGTTTGGGGCTAACATACATACAACCATATAATCACGGCAATATATCCCAAGAAGAGGTAGCCAGAGTTTCGGAATAAGAAATTTCTGAACCACTATTGGAACTTGAGTGGGCAAAAGCCTGTAAAGTAAATGTTTTTGGTGATGGGTCTCGAACCACATCGTCCGAAAATCATTTAAAAAGCTTTTGGGTTGACTTGATTTATAATATGTCCGTATATTTAGTTATTTTGTAGCCGTGTAGTGCCGGCTTAGAATGTCGCTACCCCTTTCTACCCACGGGTGTCGTAAGAGGCGACTAAGGGTATTGGGGCTTTTTATTGGATTTTTGGGCGATGCGGTTGGAGACTTATCACCAAAAACCTTTATTTTTACCATCTTTTCCCCACTCAATTTCCAAAAGTGGCTGAGGAATTTATAATTCCTTAGCTCTGGCTACCCCTTCCAGGGAAATATAACCGTGAGTGTATGTATGTATGTATGTTAGTATCAAAAGTAGGCAAAAAGAGGATGAAAATGACAATCAATAGTTAACCTATTATATAAGATGGATAGTTGGTTAATAATAGAATGCGGGTCCTGAGACAGCTGACTAATTTACGTGATTAGTGCTGTATCATTAGGCTGTACCATTATTTTTCATAAGTTTTATCCCATTGCTACTCTCAGGGAGTTCAAGTTTATTTCTATTTTATATTTCTTCTATATTAATTACGGTGATATGTTCCCAAATCATAAGCGCACGTAATAGATTTCAATAAAAAGTTCCAGTCACCATATTTTAATAGCTTGATTGGTGAGTTGATGAAAATTTGAGAATGTATCAAATAGCTATGAACAAGTAAATATTATTTCCTGCAGTAATTTAAACCAAGACTTAGATACCATACGCTCACGTGCACTTAATTGTTTTTCAATTTCCGCAACCAACTATCAATTTCTGGGATAATAGACTTGTGCAGTAAACTTGTAGGTTAGACTGTCTTGATAGCATCAAAAGTAATCTTACGATATCTTTGCCGTGTAGTGTGCCGACACTAATTCTCATTTTGCCGTGTAGTTTCGGCTTAGAATAACACTACCCCATTTTTCTTTTAAAGTGAATTATGGGCGATGTGGTTTGAGACCCGTCACCAAAAACATTTATTATTACCATCTTTTCCCCAATTAACGTCCAAAAGTGGCTGAGGAATTTCTCATTCCAAAGCTCTGGCTACCCCGTTAAGGGATTTACAGCCGCGAGTATTTGTATGTATGTTTGTATGTTTTCTAGGTAAATCATAGAGATTGATAACAAAGCAAATGAAAAACTTTAGTGTATTAAACTCTGATTTTAAGCGTCATGCAACCACATTCAAAAAGAAATAAAAATATATTACTTTCTGTCATTTTCATTTTTGTTAAAAATATTATATCGAGTATGATATAAAAAGAATCGACCAATTATCCTTTTATGAAAGAAAAAAAATCATGTCCTTTATCACTCGTTATTTGAAGACGTATCAAACTAAATAAACATAAACATAAACGTTCACGCCGTTTATCCCCGAAGGGGTGGCAGAGGAACCAATACTTCTGAACTCACATGGCAGCGTCATCTAGTGTCCAGAGAAGGTACCCACGTTTTGCTTAAACAGTGTACTCACGTGATAGGGGGCAGGCCTATCGCCATTTTGTACGAATACACTGTCACATGACTAAGTACAACTCAGCCATGTGGGTTTCCTCACGATGTTTTCCCTCACCGTTAACAACCATGATAAATTAACCGCACATATGACTCAACCTACCTACTTACCTACTTCTTGTCTTTAAAAAAGACAAGAAGTAGGCCCGTCCCAGGATTGGAACTCACGCCTTTCTGTTTTCGGGCGGGTGTTCTACCCACTGGACTATCATGTCGCATAAACTAAATATGTGTTATTTTACTATAATCTACTTGCTTGCCACATTATAATATGATTTGTAGTTTTTGTTCACTATGTATTATTTATAAAAGAGCATGTTTGATAACATTTATGGATGTAAATAAAGCTAGAGAGGTTTGCCAGGGTTGTGCAAAGTAGCGATCGATAGTCTATGTCTACCCCAATAGGAAATCATCTCGTGATTATATGTATTTATGTTGTAGTTTTTTTTAAAAACCACCAACTTATTATTAGAATGATTCCAGAATCATTCTAGCGCACAGGCGCTACAATAAAAAAAGTTGCCTCATTCTATAGGGATAGTAAACCACTTAGGTCTTTTTTTAGCACTAAAACGCATGTTTTTGTATTAAGTTATATTTCATAAACATGTTCATTACTTAATTTTGTTGAAAATCTTTTAGTCATTCCGTGATTTAAAAAGTGCCTATTTTAAAATAATATTATGTTATTGCTGTTCTAAAAGTAATGAGAAACCTTGTGACTTTGATGTAACATTTCTTTAGCCCTTGTTCTAAGTAGAAGTCTCAAACCTTATTATTTTATGTATCAATGAAAAATCTGTTAAATTCTAAAATCATTTTATAAAACATAATCGTTTGAACGCTCGCCCATCACCTCATATCATTTTACGGCATTCTAATTTACGTTTAAACCGTGTTTCAACATATTTAAACAGGACATTATTTAATGAAATTTGAAATATTGTACATATTTCATTAAATTATATTAGCATATTTTATATTATATATTTTATTCTATTTTATTTATACATATTTGGCAAGGCAAAGTGGTTTAAAACTTATCAGGTTAGATTTTTCCTCGCAGTGATTTGGAAAAATCATTAATTTTATTTAGCAGCAACTAATAATATATAGATATAAATTAGTCCTTTCAAACAAAAACGTTATTCTGAAATGTCTTAAGATTAAACGACAAGGTTTTTCAAAAAAAGATATAAAATCAAGATTGCCATTTAATGATCTCTCGAATTGAAAACCCAAAAAGCATGCGAAATCGAATTAAAGGAAAGTGTATTTGTTGTCACAAATTTACTTTCTCAAAATTCCATTTGAATCGGAAAAAAAATACGAAGAAACATCCATTGTACATTTGACGAATTAGATTTTAAACGTTAACATCGTTAAAGAAATTGAATGAAATTGGAGGACGATTTGAAATATAAAAGTATGAGTCATTTTAATGTATACGCGTTATTAAACTTGAATGGAAATGGTATTAGGATAATATAAGGCTTGTTGCAAAAATATATTCAGAATAGAATTGAATAGAAAAACTCTTTATTGCAAATAAACACAAATTATTTACAAAAAATAATCAAACAGTTTACAGTAAAGTACAATTGGCGATGTTATCGCTAAGAGTGATCACTTCCAGACAAACTTTGGAAGTACTAATATTAATAAATTTCTTCACTTAATTCCGCTAAATAATACCTGCAGTCTTCATGCAACATGCACTGTTCGGCAGCTGACCACTCGGTGGTCAGCTGCCGAACTGTCTACTGCTCGACAATGACTCGTGTTGAGTCGAAACGCGTCGCATGTTTGTGGTTGCTTGTGGTTTTCGCTTGCGGGTGTGTGTGTGGTGCAGTGTCTGCTTTTCGATTTCTTGTAAGTGGGAGGGCGGGCGGTGCACAGTGCATGTTGCATGAAGACTGCAGGTATTATTTAGCGGAATTAAGCGAAGAAATTTATTAATATTAGTATTGCTATGGATTTCCGCAAAGTAACGCCTGATTCAATCCAAACTTTGGAAGGTAAGTTCAATATTGTTTTTTGAAAAAAGATATTTACTATTTTCTGTGCAATTTAGTATAATCAACATGTTTCCTTGACCTGATTGAAATATAAATAATTAATCTCCCCGTGCTGTGTAATGTCAGCTTAGAATAGCACTACCCCATTTATTCCGGTGGGTGTACGTAATCGGCGACCAACGGTATTGGGGCTTTTAAGGAATTTTTGGGCGATGCGGTTGGAGACCCATCACCAACAACCTGATTCCCCATGAAATTCAAAAGTGGCTGATGAATTTCTGATTCCTTAGCTCTGGCAACCCCGTCCAGGGATTTGTATGTATGTAATCTTCCCAAAGTTTTGATTTCTTCTAACTAACAGAGAATGTACTGAAATTGGCAGGCGTCCGAAGTATAAAACTAAAAAAGCATGCATGCAGAGTTCAATAGCTGTAAACACATTTCAAAAAGCGTGCGAAGATCCTACAGAGTGGCGATCGATGGGGGACTAATGGAATGAGTAAAACATCATCATCATCACACTTAAGAGTGACGCTCTTGTCGGTGTAACATCTTGTTTTCTAATTCCAGTTCCTTGATCTCGTGAAAATAGAAAAAAACGAGGAAGATAAAAGCCAAGAGAGACGAAATAGACGAGCTTTACCAGAGATCAAGGACCAAACATCATGACAAGTGAAAAAAATCTGATTTAAAAAAAACCGGATTTTATATATATTTAATTAATACATAGGCGAATAAAGTTAAATAAAGATACTTACTCAAATCATAATTAATCATCCGATTTTCGAAATACCAAAATACGTAGGAGGGTGGCTCCGTAGATCTTCTCACGACGCACACGAGCCGTAGCATTGAGCCTTCGTGAATTATTTTTTCGGCTTCACCCATTATCTCTGCATACGCAGCTGTTAAGGAAAAAAAATAATAAAGTTTTATTTTTAGCATGTGTCAATTTTTTTATTAAAATACATATTTTAGATTTTGACTATTTCTATTGTTAGTCATAGTTATCCTTCTGATACCCCCTGTTCTCATTTAATTTATTAATAGTATTTAACCTTCAATGCATACAACCATGCTACATCATAGAATATGAGCATAGCCATTAAAAGAAACTGAAACATATTTTGAAAAGCTATTAACCGACTTTTACTCTCTGGGAAGTATATAGAACATTTTCGTTCTCAGTAATTCCAGAAATGTGATTATTATTCTTCGGCGTCACGAGAGTATGACGATGACGTTGAAGGTGGAAGATGAGATGAAACGGTTTTTTCCTTACTACATATACTCACGGCTATAATTTCCTAGAAGGGGTAGCCAGAGCCAAGGAATTGCAAATTATTCAGCCATTTTTGGAAGTTGAGTGGGGAAAAGGCGGTAAAATAAAGGTTTTTGGTGATGGGTCTCCAACTGCATCGCCCAAAACTCCAATAAAAAGTTCCAATACCCTAAGTTGCCTCTTACGACACCCGTGGGTAGAAAGGGGTAGCGAAATTCTAAGCCGGCACTAAACGCTTTTTCCTTTCTATTGTTTTAAAATACCATGTACTCTTGTAATTAGTCCTATAAGGATAGGTAGGATCTCATTTTTAATTCCGAAAAATTCTAAAAGCCGTCGCCACTTGTTGAAATGTCAGAGATAATAAATCCTTTTGCCTTAACAGTATTTGCTTAATAAGGGTCTGCTTCTGAACGTTTGGATTGATATCGATCGATTTGTTAGTGAATGTAACTATTTTATTAAGTCCTATGCTAAACATCAAACATATATATAATATTTACGACCCAGTCTAACACAAATATTGATTAATCGATATAAAATACTAACGCATTACTCCCTGCGGGTGAAGTAAATGCAAAGGCAAATCATGATTAAGCTAACATCCATCTTTTCCCCACTAATCTTACAATACTTGCTGAAGAATTTAGAATTCTCTAACTCTGTTAAATATACAATGATACAAGATGTTATAAAATAAAATAATTTTTAACAAAAAGAAACCCGTCTTCATAGTTGAAAAAACAACCGAAAATAAACAATCAAGTACCTACTAAAACGTAAGAAATAAGTTTTTTAATTAAATATGAGTACTGTACCTTAGGAATTTCTTTATTTCACACGAGTCAGTTCAACCTACCTAAATCTTTAAATTCTCTTATAATAATTTGTGAGTCGGTCGGAAAACAATAATTTAAGGGAATTTAAAGATTTAGGTAGGTTGAACTGTCCAAGCTAACCGTGGGTACTCTGAACACCAGGTGAGAAAGTCAGGTGATGTTCAGAAGTATAAGTACCTCTGGACCCAACCCCTTCGGAGATATTCGGCGTGAATGTTTATGTTATGTTATTTATTTTAATGCAAAAATATTCAAAAATTTAATATTCAATCTTTTATATTACTCAAAAGGGCTTATTTAATTAGGCGGAGTGCTTTTCAAGTAGCATTACTTTTAAAATGACAGAATTCTAAGGAATTAATAATAAGATCTTAGAGACTATTATTTTTCCCTTGCATCTAGAGAAACCTTTTACGTTTTGTTTACATCCCCAAATCTGTAATATCCAACCTTGTCATTTTAAATAAATAAATAGTTGTACAGCTATTATTTATTTTAAACCAATTCACATACATACATACATATTATTTTATTTTATTTTATTCAGAAGATTTCAAGCATTAAAACTTTTTGATACAAACTTAATTAATTATCTTTTAGCCATTTACAAATCTTCACACATAATATCTTGCTAGCTTATGGAAAAACCAGGTTATATTTACTTTGTAATAATCAATATGATGATATACTGTCATAAATCCCAAAAAAGGGTATCTTGAGCTTCAGAGCTAGAAACTTCTCAGTCACGTTTGGAAGTGGAAACTGATGGGAAATAAAATAACGTTGATGATAGGTCTCCAACCTCATCACGCAAAAACCACTTTAAAAAGTATCATACCCTTAGTCGCCTCTTTCGACACTCGTGGGTAGAAAGGGGTTGTGACATTCTAAACCGGCACAACACGACAATTCCAATTAAACTAGTTCACTTGATCTTTTTGTACAGTTGCTTAGAAAAGGGCTGAAAAATATTCTTCCTGTACTAATACATACATACACATACTCACGGCTATAAATCCCTAGAAGGGGTAGCCAGAGCTAAGGAACTAGAAATTATTCAGTCACTTTTGGAAGTTGAAGAAACTGATGGCAACAATATGGGAAATAAAGTATCGTTGATGATGGGTCTCCAACCGCATCGCCCAAAAACCTCTTAAAAAAGCCCCATACCCTTGGTCGCAAGGTAGAAAGGGTTCAAACTAATTCACTTGATCTTTTTGTACAGCGCCTTAGAAAAGGACAAACCTATATTATTTTCAAACGATAATTTAATAAAGTACATATAACTGATACTTACCAACAAGAACAAGTTTAAAAAATATACTCGTAGGCGGATGAGTTGGCACTTGACATTCATAGTAACCCGCGTCGGCGGACGTGGCGAAGCGAATGTGGAGCGCCCAGTCCTGTAACAAAATCATTTTTTATTTGAAATAACTAATTGAATCAATATAATACAAAAGGCAGGCATCCGAAGTAAAATAAAAGATCTTAAATGAAAATAAGGAAAAGGTTGAAGGATATAAGTGAAACTAGAAAGGTTTGCCAGGATCGTATAAAGTGGAGATCAATCGTCTCTGCCTACCTCAATGCGAAAAAAAGTTTTAGTTACATACATACAATAACTGACACTTGTCTTTTCCATTGGAGTGGTTAACAACTGTACCTCTTTGTACGATCATTATGAACCTCCATTTACATTAATCATCATTATATTTTTTTTACTTTTATACACTTTTTACTTTTCTGTTTAGCAAATTTTTTATTTGATTTAGATTACGTGGTGATCTTGTAAATAGTCTCTCATATCCATTACTATGAACGTAGGTTTATAAAATAGCCGTGTAGTGCCGGCTTAGAATATCGCTACCCCTTTCTACCCACGGGTGTCGTAAGAGGCGACTAAGGGTATTGGGGCTTTTTTTTGGATTTTTGGGCGATGCGGTTGGAGACCCATCACCAAAAACCTTTATTCTTACCATCTCTTCCCCACTCAACTTCCAAAAGTGGTTGAGGAATTTATGATTCCTTAGTTCTGGCTACCCCTTCTAGGGAAATATAGCCGTGAGTATATGTATGTATGTATGTATGTTTATAAAATATTTACAATCTCTACAGATATAAACGTATACACAATAATACAATGTATGCAAACATGTTTCATGATTACTAGTTCTAGTAGTAATATAATCGGGTAGCCGGAGCTGGAGTTATGCTTAGCCCATAAAATTAGATGATATATAACATAACATAATAAACATAAACGTTCACGCCGAATATCCCCGAACGGGTTGGCAGAGGTACTAATACTTCTAAACATCACGTGACTTTGTGACCTGGTGTTCAGAGTACCCACGTTTTGCATGGACAGTGTACTCACGTGATAGGGGGCAGGCCTATCGCCGTTTTGTACGAATACACTGTCACATCACTAAGTACAACTCAGTCATGTGGGTTTCCTCACGATGTTTTCCCTCACCGTTAACAACCATGATAAATTAACCACACATATGTCTTTAGAAAAGACAAATTGGTGTAGGCGGACCCGGGATTTGCACACTAGTCGCTTGCACGTTAACCGGTGTTCTACCCATTGAGCTATCACGTCGTTTTTATACGATAAATATAACAAAAACAAAACAATAAAATTGTATTTATGAAACCAACATCTTTAAAATAAATTCTCACAATAGAAATGAAACTTCGAGCAACCTGTGATCTCAAGATATTTCTTTGGAAACATTATCTTGTTTGCAGTATGGTATTCTTTGAAAGTTGAAAACATTTTTATTTGTTTAGCGAAATCAAATTACGTTTCGTTTTCAGCTGAAAAAGTGAAAGACTCATTTTAAATCTTCAAAATAATTTCATTTTGTCATTTGGGAAACGGTTATTATTTTAATGCTTAAAGAAGCAAATGTCATTATTAGTAGAGTACGGGCAAGTTTCAACGGCTAAAATATAAACGATTTAAAAGAAATGTAAAGATTAATGAATACAAATTAATCAAGAGAGATTTATCTAGGTAACGACCTTGTTTTTCACAGTGGCTATCAATAAATCATATTAGCAAATAATTTACCAATACGTAGTAAGTAAGTTAGCCATTGTAGAGTTTGTATCAGCACATTTTAATTAATAATATCTAGAAAGGGAGATAAAAATATCCCTGTAAAAAGCTTACGTGTGTAAAGTTAATTAAGATACGGGCCACCAAGAAGTCACCTTTACATATAGAGAACGCAAAATAAATTCAAGAGCATATGTATAAAACTTGATAAATAAATTAATGTCAAGGTCAATTCATAATAAAGCATAAACATAAACATAACATAAACGTTCACGCCGAATATCCCCGAAGGGGTTGGCAGAGGTACTAATACTTCTGAACATCACGTGACTTTGTCACCTGGTGTTCAGAGTACCCACGTTTTGCATGGACAGTGTACTCACGTGATAGGGGGCAGGCCTATCGCCGTTTTGTACGAATACACTGTCACATGACTAAGTAAAACTCAGCCATGTGGGTTACCTCACGATGTTTTCCCTCACTGTTAACAACCATGATAAATTAACCACACATATGTCTTTTAGAAAAGACAAATTGGTGTAGGCCCAACCCAGGATTTTAACACTAGTCGTTTGCACGATAACCGAGTGTTCTACCCACTGGGCTATCACGGTTGTTAATAAAAATCATAATAAAGGAATCAATTAAACTTGAATAAAATGAACTTAACGTAAACAGAACGAACCTTTCTCACTTTGTGTTTCGCCAAGAGGAAAAATAAATATTACCAGTTCCTAATAATAAAAAATATAATAATAAATATTTTCAAAGGCAAAAGGAAAAAAATGAAAGCTGACCCATTAGTTGGAACATAAATATTAAACTCAAATAAGCGTTCGTGTTGTAAGCCAAACAAATTACAATTGTTTCTGCATACAATTTAAAAGCAAAGTACTAATAATTGTTTCCCAGTAAAATATAAACATCAAATCTAGCAAACATGAATAGTTTCTTAGAACGACTGGTAATTTCAATAGATTTCTTCGTGCACTAAACTACGTGTATCGGAAAACGTTTAAGTTTGATAAATAAGTAAACAACTTCTTGGGCACGGATCATTTGTCTATAGAAGATTACCTACTTTTGATTGTTCTACACATACATAGAAATAAAGTATCGTTGATGATCCAGCTGCATCGCCCAAAGTCCACTTTGAAAAGAGCCCCATACCCTTATTCGCCTATTACGACACCCGTGGGAAGAAAAAGGTAGTGATATTCTAAGCCTACATACAAATACTAAAGAAACGCTGAGGCTTCACCTAGGTAGTTATACTATTAAAAATGGTGCAAATTACTTTTTACTTAAGCTAATAAGTCGAAATCGATTTCGCTAGTTTGAATAGTAGCCGAAACAAAACATTATGAGTATACATGTGTATATATACATATGCATTAACAATAGAGTCTCGTATGAGGAAATTAGAAATCAAAAAGTGCTTTTTAGGCCACAATTCCATCCATCTACGGATATGGTTTGTGGGTACAATATAGAAAGGAAGTATTTTTTCCATGATTTTTTGTAAATGTCAAAACACATAATTTAAATGATTTATTTACCAAAAATGCTTATGTTTTTTATGTAAACATTCGAAATACCATAAAATAGCAAAAAACTAAAAAAAAATACTTCATTACATATTCCTGTAGTATAAATCTCGTAAAAACCAAATATTACCTTAACATGTCTTCCGTGCGCCGAAAAGAATCTGTTGTCGGCACTGTAGGTGACCAAGCCCACAGATAAAAGCGAGTAATCCTTTCTTCTTATCCAAGTTACCTGAACAAATAAGAAACTTTTCAAATAAAATAGGTCAAGATTTCTATTGAAGTTACCCCGTGAAAGTTTGTGTAATTTTATCGTGGATATAAAAAGTTTTAAAAGAAATACAGAACTGAATTTGACTATGTAACAAACGCGTAAATTTATGTTTTGATAATACTAGAAGTAAGGAGACAAGTCAGATGTCATATTAACTATATATTAGTGTAACAACCGTACTTGTTTTTAAAAATATATTTCTGTATCTAATATGTTTTAATTTTGATGTGCAATAAAAGACAATTATAGGAACTAGTCCTTGTGCAAATTGTATGACATTTAGTGACAAGATTGTCCGTTTTGTTCCGTGTATTATTAGTAGCCGATTACAGATTTGCATGATTTAACGTAAAGTTTGATCATTTACTACACCTACAAAACAAAATACCCTTAATATTTCAAACTTGATACGATAGAAATTTTATATAATTGATTGAAGTATAAGAAAACTGACTTACTTTATACAGTGACATGTATAAAGAGATACTACATCGTACAGCAAACACTAAAATATGCTGAAAGTTTACTCTGAAGAATATTGCATTTTAATGGATATTTTAATTTTAATAATATTATTTTAAATTTGGATTTGACGGTGATGTTTTGGCGATACTATAAAAAACTTGTCATTAAAATCCAGATTTTTTCTTCTGCCTCTTAACTATAAAATGTAGCTAAGATTATCAAGCATTCGATCCGATCTATCAGAAAGAATATGAAGTAATATTTCAGTTATATTAGATTTATTTTATATATATAAAAATAAGACTCACCGTATTTTCCGTAATATCACTAACTTCACAATGCATTATAGCCGTTGTTCCAATCTGGGCAACAACAGTTGTACAATTATCTGTTAAAAATATACCGTTTTTATTCATTTTACTGTTTAATTTATTTACATTGGAAGTTGAGGAATCTCTGTACATTTTCTTAACTTTATTATGATTACTTGTTAACGATGCTTCATCTAATTCTAGCACCATTTCTTTGACACGTTCTCTTTCACGATGTTTCATGTGATGTCTTTCTCTAGGCTTATTGTAATGTGTTTCATCTACATTTATATCTAAATTATGTACATTTTCACTATCTCCTTCTAATAGTGCTGAAAGGCGTAACGGTTTTGGTAATTTGGGAGGTTTTGTTGCATCCATGACGTATATTGTTGATGATATTGTTGTTGGATCTTCAATTGCTATAGTTGTTCTTGAAAATGTTGTTGTAGGAATTTGTGTTGTTGTTCTTCTTTTATGAACTGAAACAAAAAGATAACTTGTTACAATACTGAAATAATAATGCATGATTAAATTAGATAAATTGGCAGGTGAATTTCTCATCCTAAACTAGGACTTTTGTGGATATTAGGCATATTATGTATGAATATGAGAAATTAGTTCAAGCCCAATTTTCTGAATTGGAATTTTCAAGAAATGGAGCCTGTTTTAGTAGCTCAGTAATAAAAGATATAAATGATTATTAATAATTATTAATAACTAATTAAGTCTAAGCTTTAAAATGACTATGGTCTTTCTGAAAAAAAAAACGTTCCCATGTCCTCATGATAAACATACATACATACATACATATACTCACAGCTATAAATCCCTAGAAAGGGTAGCCAGAGCTAAGGAATTAAAAATTCCTCAGCCACTTTTGGAAGTTGCGTGGGGAAAAGATGGTAAAATAAAGGTTGTTGGTGATGGCTCTCCAACCGCATCGCCCAAAAATCCCTTAAAAAGCCCCAATACCGTTAGTTGCCTCTTACGTACACCCAGCGGAAGAAATGGGGTAGTGTTATTTAAGCCGACACTACACAACAATGATTAACTTATACCTAAAACAAACTAAATTTTAATGAGGGTTATTTCGACCAGTAGCAAAACATGATTGTATCAAACATAATTAAATTAATTAGCTGGCTATCACTTTGTATCCTGAAACTGTTATACTACCTAAAACACCAATTTGCTCAGCAAAGTCAACATTTGAAGCGCAATTCAGAATATTTTATACACGCTCAAAATTTTGAATTGCTTTAGCGGTTGTACTCTGCAGTATTTATCCACGGTCGTTTTTAACCTAGAAGTACAAGACTTTAACATTACGTCGTATAAATTAAATGTTTATTTAAAATCAAGATTCTTAGATGAAGATATTCTTTTGTGAATATTTTTTACGGGGGTTGCAATTTTTTTTTTCTATCGATACCTCCTAACTGTTTTATATTTTTAAAAGCGTTTTACATACAACACTGGTATTTAATCTCGATTTAGCGCGTGGTGACATTAAGATTTGTATGATAACACATAATATGCTCTTAGGCTATACCTGAAATTCAGTGTTTTTGCTGAATATCATTTATAAACGCTGAGTTATGGCCTAGTTTGTGTTACCATAGCGCACATAGCTTGCACATTTGCAATTTGTTTTTTTATTTTATTTATCACACATTTTTACTTTTTACTTTTATTTTTGTATGTGTTTTAATGTGTTTAATGTGTTGTATGTTTGTGTTATGATAACATAAATAAAGTTTTTATCTATCTATTTGTCAAATTTTATGACATTTGTTTGAGCAGTTTTTACCAGATAACATAACAAACATTCTTTTTAAACAAATTACATAAGGTAATTAGGATCCTTTAACATAGAAAATTAAAATCAGGTGATTTTGAAGCTCATATAATTACCAATAAGTTATTAATGAATAAATAAATGTTGTGCACGCTTTAAGAAGTTATACAAATGAAAATGGAACATAATGTACTTGGAGAATAAAGTTATCCCTCTTAACCTTAACAACAGAATTAAGTCTCAGAATGATATACCCAGTAATGTTTAATTCTATATTAACTAGTAAATTTATTTATTTTCTCTTAAGGATAATATTGATTGTGTTACATTTTCCAAAATAATCATAATTATATTGTGTGTATGCTAGGGACATATACCTAGCCCTATTTTCAATGTTCATATTATTATGTTTGTGTAATATTGATTCTACATAACATAACATAAACATAAACGTTCACGCCGAATATCCCCGAAGGGGTTGGCAGAGGTACTAATACTTCTGAACATCACGTGACTTTGTCACCTGGTGTTCATAGTACCCACCTTTTGCATGGACAGTGTACTCACGTGATAGGGGGCAGGCCTATCGCCGTTTTGTACGAATACACTGTCACATGACTAAGTACAACTCAGCCATGTGGGTTTCCTCACGATGTTTTCCCTCACCGTTAACAACCGTGATAAATTAACCACACGTCTTTAGAAATGACAAATTGGTGTAGGCCCGACCCAGGATTTGAACACTAGTCGTTTGCACAATAACCGAGTGTTCTACCCACTGGGCTATCACGGTTGCTGATTTGTTAGTTGTTGGTTCAATATTGATTTTATTCTGTTTTATCTTCTTCAATCAAATAAATAAATAACCCGACGACGGATTAAAGGATAAATAGACATATTAAGACAAAACTAGCAAACTATAGTAACACAAAGCGGCTAATTACACATAATGGAACATAAGATCTATGAGAAGAATGAACTTTGCGAATAAAGTTATCCCTGTCCTAACCCGACGGAGTAAAGGATAAATATATATATAAAGATAAAACTAGCACATAATATATACTTACTTATACTCACGCCCATTATTCCCATTGGGGTAGGCAGAGAATATCGATCGCCACTTAGTACGATCTTGACAAACCTCTCTTGCTTCCCTTACATTCATTTTTCATCTCAAACATGCTCTTTTATTCTCCCCATTTCGGACCCCCGCCTTTATAAGAAAGTTTTCTATCTGGTCAAGAAACGTTTTACGAGGCCGTCCTCTACTAACAATCCCATCCACATTGGCTCTATATATCTCTTTCGCTACTTTATTTTCATCCATCCTCTTTTTGTGCCCAAACCACCTCAACATTCCTTTTTCTATCTTGCATACTACGTCATCTTTCAAACCTACTCGTTCACGGATCACAGTATTTCTCACTCTATCACACAGCCTTACATTACATATACTTCTGAGGGATCTCATTCCCACTGCATTAACTCTATTTTCATGCTTCTTCTGCCATGCCCAACATTCACTACCATACATCAGCATGGGAACCAGAACAGCATTATGCACAGCCATTCGAGCCTTTTCTGATAATATAAATACAAATCAGCTAAAACTAGCACAAATAAATTGGTTTAAAGCAAAACCACGGTCTGTGTCGTTACTCAAATCATGAGCGTCATTAACCACATTTACATTTATTTCTCGGGATTTCCTAATGTCTTGGAATAAATTTATTCTAATGAATAAGAAAACTGTGACCGAATATAGTTTACGTTTCTGTTATAACATTAAATACATACATACATACATATTCTCACACCGTTAGTTCCCATTGGGGAAGGCAGAGACTATCGATCGCCACTTTGTACGATCCTGGCACACCTCTCTGGCTTCGTTTACATCCATCAATCTTTTCATACATGCTCATTTCATACATATCATTTATTCTTCATACTGCGGGCACCTGCCTTTTTGGGCACATTTTCTATTTGATCCAAATGAGATCGAGGACGTCTTCTATAACATATATATATAACATTAAATATAAAAGTATGATCATTGAAAATGGATACGTACATACATATAAGAGAATATAATACCCAAAAATGGTAAGTCAAAGCTTGAGAATCAGAATTTCTTGAGCTGCTTTTGGAATTCGAGTAAAGAAACATTGTCAAATAAAAATATTTGTAAGAGGCATCCAACTGCATAACCCAATAGTCATTTAAAAAGCTTAATTAACCTTCGCCTCTTGGAAAATTGGTTTTGTTGTACCTCGCTCTCTGGAAACCTTTTTTATAGTTTCTTGTGGATTCTGTTTAATGCAGTAGAGGATACTAAGTGAGTGCTAGGCAATGAACATGGAAAACTATCAGTAAGAAATAAAAATGTTTACTCATTCGTTTTTTAACAGTTGTAAAAAGAAATTTTGAAAACGATCTTACTATATACCAACGTATATGTACTTGTTTATATTTATGTATCAAGAATTGAATCCCTACAAGCGGTATCCAGAAATTCGGAATAAGAAATTCCTCAGCAGCTTTTGCTAGATGCAACCAAGATAGTTCAGTGGTGAGAACATGCGCTTTTCATGCACATAGGCGAGGGTTCAAAACTGGGCCGGGCCTATACCAATTTGTTTTTAAAGGGTTAATGACTGTCACATTTTGTATTTAGTCATGTGACAGTGGATTCGTGCAAAACAGCGTTAGATCTGCCCCCATTGACGTGAGTAAACTGTTTAAGCAAAACGCGGATACCTGAAACTCGGAACACCAGCTGATAATGTCACGTGATGTTCAGAAGTATTATCACCTCTGTCAATCCCTTCGGGGATGTACAGCGTGAATATCTGAGTTTCCGTAGCTTTATAGTTTTAAGTACCCCATTTTGAAATCAAAGTAAGTAAGTAAGAATGAAGTATATTTTTACTTCTTGTCGCTTTCAACGAAGAAAGTATTACTTTTTAACAAATTTCTCGAAGTTATGCCAATATTGAATACAATTTTACGCCCACAATTTTTGGAAATACTTTAATACTTGGTTATTTCGAGAATAAAAGTTTTTCTGTTACATTATTCAAGAACGAAAATAAGTTGAACTTTGTGAGGGTAGTTTTAGATATTACACGCAATTATTTTTAAACACAGCGGAAAAACGGAAGTTATGTTTTCAATAAATTCAACAACGGTAAGAAAATTGGGGCAATTATTTTGAAAGGTGTGTATTTACGAACTTAATCAGGGCTATGCTATTTTTGCCATCGGGTAGTTCTCACATCACATAAAAAGCATAATTTATATTTTTAATTTTTTTAGGACTTTAGAGCGAAAAAATAGCGAGTACGTCAATTATTTTCCGTACACAATGTTCTTGTAAATAATGCACACCCGATACAAATAAAAACATACAATAATATCATATAGTATTTTCTAAGATTTTCACGATTGCACATTATAATTGAAACAACTATTGATTTTCGGATATTTTAATCGCGTGTTATTACATTATTTTTAAAGCCCGACGTTTCAAAAACTTTTCAGTTATCATGGTCACGGGAAGACTGAGGTGTTATTTGTGAAACGCCGGGCTTTAAAAATAATGTAATAACACGCGATTAAAATATCTGAAAATCAATAGTTGTTTCAATAATATCATATTTTGTTAATACTTTTTTATTGACATAATACATGCATACATACATATACTCACGGCTATAAATCCCTAAAAGGGGTAGCCAGGGAAAGATAGTAAAATAAAGATTGATGGTTTCCAACCGCATTGCCCCAAAAATCCCTTAAAAGCCTCAATACCATTAGTCACCTCTAACGTACACACACACATAAGTTTGTAAATGAACACGTCTAAATAAATATGACTATAAAATTTAAAAAATCACATTTCTTTTTAAGTTAAAATTTGTTATCTTTTTACAAAACTTTTATGAAACTGTTTTATTATGAAAATGAAGCAAGTGAGAGCTTGAGAGATAGGGAGAGAGAATGACTGAAAAGAAGAGAAAAGAAAGTAAGTGAGATAGACATTATGGGTCTCCAGGCGTAAAAAGCCCTATACCCTTAGTCGCCTCTTACGGAACCCGTGGGTAGAAAGTTGCAGTGACTTTCTAAGCCGGCACTGCACGACAACAAACATACATATACTCATGGCTATAAATCTCTAGAAGGGGTGGCCAGAGCTAAGGAATTTGAAATTTCTCAGCCACTTTTGGAAGTTGCGCGGAGAAAAGATGGTAAAATAAAGGTTGTTGGAAATGGGTCTCCAGCCGCATCGCCCGAAAATCCCTTAAAAGTCCCAATACCGTTAGTCGCCTCTTACGTACACCCACCGGAAGAAATGAGGTAGTGCTATTCTAAGCCGACACTACACAGCTATACACGACAACGATGCAATAAAGACTTTTCTATTCTATACACTGTAAAACACTGACATAAAGTGTTTGTATTTTGTTCAAAAGTGTTGCGACATAAAAGTATTACAGTAAAAGTTATTTTGAAATAATAGTATCAATTGTTCGTTCTCAAAAAGGTGACTAGCAGCTGTATATATTCCCACGAAAACTATATTCAACTACTTAAGTAGTAGACTTAAGGAAGTAGAATTTTATCGAAGACAATACGACGATAACAATTACTTTGTTGCGATGTATTACAAACATATATACATACACTCAAGCCTTTAGTTCCCATTGGGGTAGGCAGAGACTATCGATCGCCACTTTGTACGATCCTGGCTATTAATCGTATGTATGTTATATCTGTTGTAAGGTGATAGTAAGATAGAAAGTAGGTAAAACGATACTTTTGCAAAATAAATAGTAACAATATTTTTTTTGACAATACAGCTTTGAAACTATTTCTTTTATACCTTTAAGTAAGTGGCAGAAGGTCCAAATCTAAATGTATGAACTATGCATTATATTATTATGTTGCACATATTGAAAGCAGGCATATGATAGGGTGGTGGTAAGTATTTGTGGGAGGTTTTTTTCAAGTGTGGTTTGGGGAGTGAATATAGTTTCATGCGTGCATCGGTATTACAAATTATATAGTTTCAGATAATTCAGTACTAAAAAGTTGAACTTAAATAAAGTTAAAAACTAAAAATCACGCTTTTGAAGAATATTTAATTAAAAAGTAAAAAATAATTCCCAATATAAGCTGAAAGTCATTAAAAGGCATGGGGCGCTATGTGCCATATTTTTTTTAAATAAATTATATTTATTTTCGGTATATAGCCCATGCATTGGCTGTGTCTGATTTGAGTTTATATTCCACAAATGCGCGTCGAAAAGCAAATTAATCCATCAGTTCTTTGAAAGTTGCCGTGTACTGTCGGTTTAGAATAGCACTACCCCATTTCTTCCGGTGGGTGTACGTAAGAGGCGACTAACGGTACGGGGCTATTAAGGGATTTTAGGGCGATGCGGTTGGAGACCCATCACCAACAACCTTTATTTTTCTTTTCCCCACTCAAATTTCCAAAAGTGGCTGAGGAATTTCTAATTCCTTAGCTCTGGCTACCCCTTCCTGGGATTTATAGCCGTGAGTATATGTATGTATGTATGTTCTTTGAAAGAGAGATTTTGTGGTTGTGTTCAAAGCTTTAATATATACCTCTACTTATATTTTGTTTCGTGCTTTATGTAAATAAGGCTTTGATGTGTGTACGTTACAATGTACTAGACTGTGTATTCTATGAAATGGATACAAATAAAAACTTTTGATTAGGAGTTAGACATTATATTGTTTTTATTCATTAAAGTATTTAACTGTTAGTTTTCTGATGGAAATAAACTCAATCTATGAAATAATAAAATAATTTCCTACGTGCCGAATTGCCGTGTAGTCCGGTTTGGAATATCACTTCCTCTTTCTACCCACGGGTGTCGTAAGAGGCGACTAAGGGTATGGACTGAAGGGCGACTCACTGGTAAGACTTTTTTTAAAGTGGTTTTTGGGTGATTCAGTTGGAGAACCATTACCGACGATACTTATTTCTTCAATCTTGTCCCCTATCAACTTCCAAATGTGAATGAGGAGTTTCTAGCTCTGAAGCTCTGGCTACCCCATTTCGGCCGTGAGTATATGTATTTATGTATGTAAAATGCTACGTGACTGCACAAAGCAAAACAAAAATATTTTAGCATTACCTTTCTTATGATGTCGTGTGATATTCCCGTAGACACTTCCCAACCGTTGCTGATTTCTAGACGTACACACATCTAATGTTCTCAAATCATCATAGTTCTGCGTGACAATGGAAGACGTTGAATCAACAGCACCAATCATATCGAAAACAACAATTTCTAACAATACAATCACAATATAAAAGCAATTGAGTTCTCTACGCCAATACATCGTTTTTGGCACAGTCTTTTTATCTTTGTTCTGTTTTAGGCCGGTTCATTCGTAACACTTAAATTGATTGTCATTTTATTGGTTTTACTATCTGGATTTTGTTTTGTATGATAATTTATGTTGGTGGTTCCTGCTCTGCATTCTGAAACAAAGAAAACAGTGGTTAGTGATGTCATCTCTACAATACAAGAAACGAGAGTGGCCTTTTCAAACAGTTGTTTTTTATTGACTCAAGACTAAAGCGCTCACGCTGTATATCCCCGAAGAGGTTGGCAGAGGTATTAGTATACTTCACAAAGGTATTAGTATAGAACTTCACGTGACATTTTCTCTTGGTATTCAGAGTAGGGTGATAGGAACAAGCCCATCGCCGTTTTGTACGAACACGGTGAGGGAAAACATCGTGAAGAAACCCACTTGGCTAAGTTGTACGAGACTCACTCGTAATTAATCATGTGACAGGGCCTTCCCATATTACGTGAGTATATCGTTCAAGAAAAACGGGCGTACTGCAAACATGAGGTGACATTATAGTCACATTATGTTCAGAAGTATTAGTAGTAGTTTAAAATCTTCACTGTTATATTCGGGGATGTGTGGCATGAACTTTCGAGTTCAATATTTTTTTCTTTCTAAAAAATAACATTTACGGAGTAACTTTAGTAAAAACTTGAAAAGAGTTATAATTCTAATCAATGCAATCCAAACATTCCCCCATTAAAAATGAATAGATACATCAAAATTTTATCTCGTTACTAAAATGCACTGTACACTGTGCGATTAAAAGTACATACATACATACACATACTCACTTCTGTAAATCCCTACAAGGGGTAGCCAGAGCTGAGGAACTAGAAGTTCCTCAGCCACTTTTGAAAAGTAGAGTGGGGAAAAGATGGTAAAAATAAAGGTTGTTGGTGATGGGTCTCTCGTAAAAGTATTAACGTTAAAAGTACTAAGTAACACATTCAAAATACTTAAGTACCCCAAAAAGTACTAGTATTGGATAAATATGGATGAATTATTTCGTTGTATTCAAACACACCAAATTGAATAAACATTTTGAAATAAACACAAAACTGAATATCACAAAATCATATTTTCATTTTCAAAAGCCAATTTGATATGACCTTGATATGGAAGTAAAATTCATAATAATTCGGTCAAATAAAAAACCTACCCAAATAATTCCGACCTCAATGGCTACAGAGCGGTGCTTAGTACAAAGAGGCACAAAAATATGTTTGTACTGAAATCCGTACATTCATAAAATGAATAAAACATTAAGTGGAATATTTTTTGCGCACCACGTTTTGCTTTTACAATAAGCATTGGATGTTTTTAGAACATAACCATTTGACATGTAATCAAAAGAGGTCGCTTTGTTTTAGATTTTGTTTGATATATTCGTGAGTTTTTTATTTCAATTTGTTTTTCTTAAATCAAAACCCAATACGTTTGTACGCGATTATTCTGATCAGTTGTTTATGAATATTTTATGTTCCAGTTTTTAATTGATAATACCGCAATGGCTGAGTAGGTAAAACACTCGTCTATTATGCAAAGAAGCGTGGGTTGTAATCTGGAGTCGGGCCTATACCAATGTGTTTTATCTAAATTCATATGAGTGGTTAATATATCATGGTTGTCAGCTGTTAAGGAAAAAATCGTGAGGAAATATTATGACTATTTACTACTTGTTTACACAAAATGGCGTTAGGCCTGCCCCCTATCACGTGAGTGCACTGCCCAAGCAAAAAGTGGGCACTCTAAACACATAACATAATAACATAAACATAAACGTTCACGCCGAATATCCCCGAAGGGGTTGGCAGAGGTACTAATACTTCTGAACATCACGTGGCTTTGTCACCTGGTGTTCAGAGTATCCACGTTTTGCATGGACAGTGTACTCACGTCAAAGGGGGCAGGCCTATCGCCGTTTTGTACGAATACACTGTCACATGACTAAGTACAACTCAGCCATGTAGGTTTCCTCACGATGTTTTCCCCACCGTTAACAACCGTGATAAATTAACCACACATATGTCTTTAGAAAAGACAAATTGGTGTAGGCCCGACCCAGGATTTGAACACTAGTCGTTTGCACGATAACCGAGTGTTCTACCCACTGGGCTATCACGGTTGCCTAAACCCTACCTACTTTAAACACCTGGTGACAAAACTGTCACATGATATTAAGATGTTCTTACTACTACTACAACCCTTTCGGGGTCATACAGTGTAAAGGTGTGAGTAAATTCAATATCGAACATTTGAGGATGGTAATCTGTTCTATCTTTAAAATTTGTTTCCTTATGTATAAAATATTTACATTTATTGTGAGAATTAACTTATTTGTATGTATGTATTGATGCCTACGAAGTAAGTATAAGTATTTACACGCCGCAAGGTAGAACAAGATGAACTATTTAAAAAAAAAACCTACCACCTTATTTAACTCTTGTTTCTCGTAAATAATCGCTTTTTATTTTATTTTTATTTTATTTTATTTTTAAAGTCACTAATGTGAATTATATCTTCTGTGTCTAGAACAACTCTTAATTTACAATTTATTCAGACAAAGCTCAATTCGAATTCTCGCGAACTACTGCATCTTCCATCTTGGAATGCTGACTAAAAAAAGTTTGCATGACAAAAGTGTTCTGAATTCAATTTCAATAGTCGTTGATCTGAAAGTTCCGCTGAATTGAATGACTTGACGTTCTCATTTTGAATTTCACTTTAAATATAGAAATTTGAAATAGTTTGCTTCATTTGGTCTTTCGGAATTTTAACGACTTTTATTTCAAGCGTTTCTTTTATAGATTTTCAATACTGAGAAGCATAAAACTTAATGTAGTATATTGCTGTGCATTCTATTTAGAATAACATAAGGTCTATGTTGTACTTTACATTCACATGGATTGATTAATTTAGACGAAACTCGAGAGGTTTGCCAGAAGTTCACAAAGTATCGATCGATAAACTCTGCCCAAAACAATGAGACCTAGAAACATTTTTTTTAATATGTATGAAAAAACTTGTTTTTTGTTATATAATGTGCAAACCAAAAAACGTCGACCATCTAAAGGAAATAACAAGAAAATGTAAGTAATTACAGTGAAGCAAAGAAATGGCCTCGATTCCGAACGGAAAGAACCTGCCAATCCAGAATTACTATTTCACCAAAAAGTTTTTGCTCCGAACCGCCCAACCTTCGTGAATACTGATGTTTTTCTTTTCTCTTGTTCGAGGCGGGCATATTTGATTGTTTATGATGTGTTTCAAACTTGGAACGAGCTGATTATTTTTGTTAGATATTTTGCCAGTGCTTTCGCTTGTTACGTTCTTTTTTTAAATCAGTCTGAGTTGTTCTTACAATGTATTCTGCTAATTTTACGTGTGTATAAATATGTTTCAGCTAACACAAGCATGGAAAAGTTATGTTAGTAATAATAATCTTAACTTAGTTAATGTTAAGTTTACAATTGCCAGTTTTTAGCAATATTATGTCGATATATAATAAGATTCGGTCCTTGTAAATCCATTTACACATTTATGGCATCGATATATACTTCATTGTTTAGTTTGACTATCAAAGTACTTTTCAAATCACTTGATGAAATCAATTAAATTTATTACAGAAAATTGTGAAAAAGGCTGTTAGAAGTCGAATTCTCTTAGTCTGTTACTCATTGGTTTTCAAATCCTCTCTTACAAAACACACGGGAAGAAATGGGTTAGTGCTATTCTGAGCCAACACTACACAGTTAGACACTGAAAACAGAACAATAAAATGCTGCCAACAATTTATTTACCATATTTCAAAAGCAGTAGCCAATTCACACAAAATCACTTAACCCCACAAATCCGGAGTGAAAAGGCAAAACATCTAAACAACCCGCAGCGAACATGTTAGAATATCCGAACTTTAACATTGTGCATAAAAACTCTGACAAATTGTGAATACAAGCTCTCGTTCCGAGGAAACTTTTGCATATGGCGGAGTTCCAAATAATACTGGAACAATTTTTATGTTCATATTTCAACCCTTACTATCGAAGCACTCAAAAGATTAGAAAATAAACGAAAAGGACTGGGTCTTTTATTTTTGGCTGGGAAGTAGTTAGAAACAGATTTTTTAGTTGTAGTAAAAATATTACGTCTTATTTTTGACGGTTTAGTCTTTACGCAGTTGTAAAGGCAAAAAAAGTCGTAAATAAAAAAAAAATTGGCAGATTAGTATTAGTAGTAGTATAGTATTACAAGTATTATATGCATTGGAATTTCTTTGATTTAAAGGTACCTACAAATTTTATAAATCTCATTTACGATTGGTGTCAAACAAAAATGTAGTAATTTTATAGAATAATAAAAAAAAGTTACTTTATTTTTTTAATAAACATTTATATATTTTTAATGCGCTAAATATAATGTATAAGTGTGTGTAAACACTCGAAACTATACCAATAAAAAAAAAGGTTCATAGTACGAGGAATCGGTACGCAAAGATCAAATTTTTAAACACAATTTGAACCCTCTAGCTTCAGGGTATAACTGGATATAGCCTCTCGCTCTTTCGCTGCGTTCGATTTTCATCGCTGAAGTCATAGATATAGTAAACTCCAGACTGTTTTTCACACTTTAGGAGTCTACCTTAGCCTAAACTTACACTTAAAATGAAAAAAAAAACAAATGCCGCAACTGTTAACCTTGGATTGACAATTAAAAACTTTTGCCGGGCGTAATAATGAAGTAAAAACAAGTTTAGAAGTTGATAGGGGAGAAGATAGTAGAAATAAAATAACGTTGGTGATGGGTCTCCACCCGCATCGTCTAAAAGCCCCTTAACCTTAGTCGCCTCTTACGACACTCGTGGATAAAGGTAAAAGGTAAAGAGCTAGCGACATTCTAAGCCGGCATTACGCAGCATATAATACATTTGAAGGTATACTGTTAATTTTATTGAAGTGTCTGGTTGATTGTGAAATTTTTGTTTATTTGTTGCACTGATATTGAGAATACACATTTCTTCTTTTTCTTTTTTTGTCTTTCAATATTCAAAATGGCATCATGTCGCTGTTCCCAATAACTATTCTAGACTTTACTCGGTCTATGGCTGAGGTTAAACCCTTCCATCATAGTCGGGCCATATGCCCTTTCATTTTATGACAGCTACCCAACTTCTGGCGCTTGCCTCAATATTTGTTAGGATCTATTTCAATTCACTTTAAAATAGGCAGGGTTTTGTACAAATAATCAATTGTTTTAATAGCTTTTAGTAATTTTGTACATCAAAGGTAGGCTCTTATTTACGATTGTTCATATAAATACGCTCAGCAAAAAGGGATACTCACGCCTCTATTTAAATATATTTCGAATAATAAAATCCTTTAATACATGTTGAGTTTATATTGTTGTGTATAACTTCGTGTCTCTTAACTATGTCTATAACACACTATAATATAGATTTTTTATTGGTTTGTTTGTTTGTTCAAATCCGGATTATCGTTAGAAAAAAATGCTATCAATCCACTTTTACTTTTAGATTCATGTGTGCCAGTGTAGTTAATGAGGCAAGACCAAGGAGCACCCTTTTCGGTCAAATATAACATGTGCTCACAGATTAAATGTTGACTTTGCTCAACAAGACAGTCATCTGAAACCATAAAAATTAAAAAGTATGTATGAAAATAATGAGTAAATTGGCGATCGATAGTCTCCGACAACCACAGTAAATGCATGGGTATATATGACAACATAATTAATACAAATAACAATTTTACTGATTTGTGAATCGCTGTATCTTACGATATGTACCACAAACCTATTCACTTAACATGGCAAACGAAACAGCACCCTTTAGGCCGAGTCGCGTTGTAGATAAATTGAATCGATTTTTCCTGCAACGCCATGATTTTGGGAATTTTTTATCACATTATTATGAGTTCATCAATTTCTATTTCATTTTGCTGTGTAGTGTCAGTTTAAAATAGTACTCAATTATTACTACACCCACGGGTCGTAAGATGCGATAAAGTGATGAAGCTCTTTAATATATTGTTGGGCGATAATCTTCAACGCGCTTTATTTTTCTATATGAACAACTCAACTTTCAAAAGTTGCCCTAATGACGTTTTTATATTGTGGCTACAAATAATTTTTTGCCGTTAGTATATTTATGGAAAAGTAAGACTTCAATTATTCGTAGTTATGTTAAATGTGTAAAATACTGAGGGAAAACATCGTGAGAAAATGTGAAAGTGTATTCGTGCAGTATACAGTGCACTGTAAAAGAAAATTTAAAACTAAAAATATGAATGATTGCTGTGTAGTGCCGGCTTAGAAAGTCGCTACCAGTTTCTACCCGTGGGTGTCGTAACAGGTGACTAAATGGATGGGCCTTTTTAAAGTGGTTTTAGGGCGTTGCAGTTGGAGACGTATCACCAACGTTAGTTTATTGCTGTCATCTTTTCCCTTATCAACTTCCAAATGTGGCTGAAGAGTTTCTAGCTCTGAAGCTCTGGCTACCCCTTTATGGGTTTTATGGCCGTGATAATTTATGAGGTATGTAAAAATGTCACCAAATATTCAGAAGTATTATTTGCCATGAATTAGGAGACATATGTGAACGTTGAGTAGAGTAAACTAGATTCACATAAAAAAACAACCTATATTTAGCTTTATTTGACTATTTCATTCGATACAGTTATTAACTATTCCTAATAATGATATGATTGGGAAATGTAATCAAACGTAAGTATAAGCTAGACTTTGAAACCAATCTAGACCATCGTAAATAATTTAGTAATGAAGGTACGATTTAGTACAATAATTTCCACAAAATCAACTTGGTATCTACAATGCAGCTTATCTTTGTTGTTATTAAGTTAATTAGAATAAAACCAGACAAGTCTGGTCTAGTCTAGGTCTCCAACTCTTTTCACACGGCTATAAATCAGAAAAAGAGGTGGTTAGAGTCTCAGAATTTGGAATTTCCAGCTCTTTATGAAAGGATTGTAGTTGATGGCTCTCAAGCCACATCGTCTTTAAACTAACTCAATCTAATATAATATTGCAACTTTAAGTTTCAAGAAGAGGAAGCCTGAAACCTGGTATTATTCTTCAGCTACTATTCTTACAAAGTTGTTGATCTGCCGAAAAACACTAAAAAAGCCTCGATACTGCTTTCTTGCGGGGGTCCGAAGTGAGAAGAATAAAAGAGCATGTATGAGAAGAATATTGAATGTAAGGGAAGCAAGAGAGGTTTGTCAAGATCGTACTAAGTGGCGATCGATAGTCTCTGCCTACCCCAATGGGAATAATGGGCGTGAGTATAAGTAAGTAAGTAAGTACAACACCCGCTGGAACCATCAATTCAGCCAAACTCTGGTTTCATAAATACATTAAGAATAAGAATTACAACTTTAATCACTGAAATAAATAAATACTTTTTCGCTACTACATTTTGGTATTAAAGTATTGAAATGGCTAAAATAATCTTCAAAATTAACATTCCTTAGATGTTTATCAATTACAAAATTTACGGCTTCAATTCCAGTTACAGTACTCCATTTTTGTTTACATTTTGTTTGAGTTGTAAGACTAGAGAGAGATAAAAGAACTGGCATTAAAAATAAGCAAAGTGAAAAAGTTGGCTGTAATAAATGACTAACTCTGCTCTCTTGTATGACTTCTATTATATCCTAATATAATTCACTGAATATTTTTTCTTTATAAATATCTCTTAATCTCATTTATACACACACTTAAAGTGTGCTAAGTTTAATAACCAACTAGCTTCATCAAAATAGCTGCCTGTTTTTCGTTATTAAAAAAAATTGGCTTAACGTGTTCATCGTAACGGTATGGGGCTTTTTTAAGTGGTTTCTGAGCTATGCGGTTAAAGTAAAGGCTCATCACCTTATTACACTTTATTTTTACTATCTTGTCCCCTATCAATTCCAAATGTGGCTTAGGAGTTTTTAGCTCTGACGCTCTGGCTACCCCTTTTTGGGATTAACGGCCGTAAGTATATGTAAGTACTCGTAAATAAATAGTTTTTCAAAATATTTTCTTCTAATATTTAACATTCAACTAAACAGCTTCTCCTGTATCGTTAATTTAATTGTTTGTACCGTGAAGCGAAAACATATTATTTTTTTAATATGGAGACAAATTTGTGAAACTTGTCCTTTGATATATTTACGCTCCGTATAACATATTTGATAACATACATACATACATATACTCACGGCTATAAATCCCTAGAAGGGGTAGCCGCAGCTAAGGAATTCGAAATTCCTCAGCCACGTTTGGAAAGTAATAATTTTGATAAATTAACTGCATATATTTCAAAGGGGTTAAAACCAACAGTTGTTAAGTTTTCAAGTTAATTGCTCTAGTGACTCTCAAAATATATTTACATACATACACTTACGGCTGTCAATGCATAGAAAGGTAGCCAGAGTTTCAGAATAAGAAATTCCCCGGCTAGTTTTGGAAGTTGAGTGAGGAATAGATAAGTTACCATTTCATCGCCTGAATTTGTTCTAATGTTTTGCTTCACATGTTAATTTTTCGATGTTTTGATATACGATGTAGAATTTTTTTTTAGATAAATACATACATACATACATACATATACTCAGGGCTATAAATCCCTAGAAGGGGTAGCCAGAGCTAAGGAACTAGAAGTTCCTCAGCCACTTTTGGAAAGTTGAGTGGGGAAAAGATGGCAAAATAAAGGATGTTGGTGATGGGTATCCAACCGCATCATTCAAAAATCCCTTAAAAGCCCCAATACCGTAAGTCGCCTCATACGTACACCCACCAGCAGAAATGGGGTGGTGTTATTCTAAGCCGACACTACACAGCATAGATAAATGATACAACCAAAAGTTAACACGATAAAATTATAACATACAAACAATCATATGCTCGCGGCCACAAACCCTAAGGGCCAGCGCTGACTGCCGGCATGGCATGGCATGGCATGGCAAAGGATTTCGGTACAGATATAGCATTTTTAATCTTATTACCATGAGTATAGAATTCATTTTACTTCATTTTGACACAACGATGCCGACGTTCTGTCCTACCGCGGCCTCCCTCGGCATCGTTGTGTCAAAATGAATTCTATACGCATGACAATAAGATTAAAAATGCTGTATCTGTACTGAAATCCTTTGCCATGCCATGCCGGCAGTGAGCGCCGGCCCTAAAACGGAGTAGCTAGAGCTTTAAGAAAAGAAAATCGTCAGCCATTTTGAAAATTGCGTCAATATTTTTTTCTAATAATGAAGGTTTTAATTAATTATTTGATTAATTCAAAAGCACCAATTTCCTTAGTTTTCTTATATGACAAACGCGAAAAGGGATAGGATATTATGATTTTCTGCAGAGCTTTATATTATTATTATTCATTCTCATTTCTATAATTATTATCTGACCCAGAAAATATTAACATATTGACCCAAAAGCATTTTTAGCCCTCAGGCACAAAGCATATAAAAAAGATGGTGAAACTATAACAGCAGGAGAAAACTACCATAGGACATTAAATATATTACAAATATGTGCTTCATAAAAAATAAATTGCACTTTTATATTTGACCCTTCTGGACGTAGACAGAGAATACAATAGACATCTGCATATATTTTGTTTCACTCGCACTAGACGGAGAAAATAAATATTAAAAATACTAAGAGTAAGTGAGACATGACTATATAATTTGCTGTCCCTTACTGCTGGCCAAGCCGGCAAAGTACTTTGCTAAACAAACCGTTTGACATTTTCAAAATAAACAAACCGTTTTTGAATTGATAAGCAGAAAAATTAGGAATTTCGTTGATTTTTTAGTTAGTTATTTATGTGAGATCGGTTCTGGCAATAAATAGAAATATAATTTAACATTAGAAATAATTAAACATTCAATAAAATGGTCAGGTGCAGTGTTATATCGTGTAAAAGTAATAGCGAAACTAAGCAACCAGATTTGTCTTTCCACTCGTAAGTACCATTTAGTTTTAGAATAATAACAGTGTAAGATTATTATATTTTCTATTTATGACACATACATATCTAATTTATGCAGAAAAATAAACTGCAAATGCATGAAAATTATATTTAAAATTTGATAACCTAAAATCTCTATCATAGTAATGTTGCCAGCACAAGTATTTTATTTAACCCTAAAACCCTGAATTAATTAAAAAATATGTATTTCAATATACTAATATAAGTTATATAAAGGATGTTTATTATTTAGTTCTTAAAAAGGATTCCATGGCATGTACTATTTTTCTTGTTAATGTGGGCATATGAAGAGTAGATTTTTTTACAGTTTTCTCGCCTGCTCTTTTACCTTCAGTTTTAGTTTCCGAGCAGGTGGTAAGTTAGGCAGGGCTTGTTCATGACGTTCATTAAGTACTTTTTTGTTTATGATAAATAAAAACATTTTTTAGATCTCGTTAGCCCCGTGATACGTACGACTGACTAGTGTAATAGGAGAATGCATTGGAGGAGTTTGTCGCCTGTTCTTCTTCTTTAGTTAAGTGATGCGGTATGCATTATGACGTTCATTAAGGGCTAGAATTCATCATTATAGCCATGTTATATTTACCATGCACCCACACACACTTGGAATAATGTACTAATGTAATAATGTTAAAGAATTAAACCATTTCAGTAATACATTCGATTGTTTTTTTTATTTCGCAAATACATATAGTACTATGTATCTAATTAAACGATCTGCATTCCCTTCGGAGGTTTGACCTTATTTTGATGGAGAGTAAATATTTTTTGCTCTAATTTGATATAGATTTCGGATGTGTGTGATCTATGCGCGGGACTCATCAGCCCCCGATGACGACGAGCATGCAGATCGTTTGGATACACGGTTCATAGGTTTACTTCTATATGTTTTGGACTTACTTTGACTAATAACCAATAATAAACTACTATAATGATAACAATTATCAAATAATTGATTGGAAAATTTCGAGGATAAAGTTAAAAAAAAATGTAAAATTACCCACAATACGGGGAAAACTATTTTGAGTAACAACACTATTTTGTATTACCCATCTCACTTGCCGACACGCTTCCCCTGGGTCTATTGTAATTCTCTGTCTACGCTTCTGGATCTTTTTCCTTAATCGACGCGCTTTCTTCAAAGACATTTTTGAAAGGATTAGTGAAAAATAAACCTTAAGCATATAAGGATATGACACAAAGAAGATTTTCAAAATCAGGTTTTTATATTTGAGTATAAAATGTATGAGATAGAGAGAATAAAATTACAGAAACATAATACATTTGTGCTGTAAACGCATTTAGAAATTGGATCACCAATATTTTATATCTGGGTTTGCAGTACAAAGTTATCCTATTCTATTTTATATCAAACGTACATAAAATCACGAGCATAAATATCAAAAAGGGGTAGCCAGAGCTTCAGAGCTAGAAACTCCTCAGCCACATTTGGAAGTTGATAGGGAACACGATGGTAGAAATAAAGTATCATTGGTGATGGGTCTCCAACCGCATCGCTCAAAAACCACTTAATAAGCTCCATACCCTCAGGCGCCTCGTACGTCACCTGTGGGTAAGTAAGGGCCAGTGACATACCGACACTACACGGCACAAAGTATAAGTATGAAGTCGATATAATTTCCAGAAGAGCAAGCACGAGCGCTATTTTATCGACACGATAACGGTTAGAATGAGATGGCAGTTTACGATACTAAGTAAGTGCGTAAGAGATGGCTGCTTTATTCCACGCGATAACTAGTTTAAACACGGCTCGTACTAGCCGGGCTGATCATTATATGATATATAATATAATACATATACGAGCCAACGGGTTGAGAGACTAGAAAGTGTTATTCGGCCTAAGCCTAACACGCTGGCTAAGTGGTTTTAGCAGAATTTAAGGAGTATTATGATTCGAAGAGGCAATTCTTAGAATCACTCTGACCCGTTTCTGTTCGTAGATTCATACAAGGTGTTTCAGGGTATTTGGGCTTTTAAAGCTATTTTCGAGCAAAACGATCATCCTTTTTAGGAGTCCGTACGTCTGAATACAAAAACTGAACCCTTATGGGATCACTCGTGTGTCTGTCCGTTCGTCGCTTACAGTCAATTATCTCCAAATCTATTAGACCGATTAAGTTGAAATTTGGTACACGTGAGCAGATGAAATCTGTATATGGGGGGTCATTTTTGGAGGGGAAGGGGAAAATAAAAAAATATATCTGAAAACTGCATCGTGTGGCATATCAAATGAAAGTTCTTATTGAGAAGATCTTAAATGTATTTTTTAGTAATTTTGAAATAAATAGTTTCCAAGTTATTCAAGAAAATAGACAAAAATTCCCCCCCCCCTTATCTCCGAAACTACTGAACCTAAAATTTTGAAAAAAATACAGAAATTAGTTTTCTCCTTATGGATTATAGGAAAACCTATAAGAAGTCCATAGTAATATCGCTCTCCAATCAGGGACCATCCATACTTTTTTTAGTTACCACAAACAAATTTAGGTCAGATTTAAAAAAACATGATAGGTAACATCGTACGGAACCCTATTCACGTGAGTTCAACTCGCACTTGTCCCCTTTTTTTATAATCTATTTCCTAATTCCATGACCCTGGATACCTCTTTTTTGGATTCTTAGCCATAAGTATAGGTTAATTCATGTAAATTATATAAAAATTACTCAAATGGCACAATAGACCACTACAGTGAATTATGGTCGGTGCAGCCAAACCAAAACTTTTAATACATTAAAATCATTTAAACCCTTTCAGTGGTGTAATTTATATAAGATGGTAATACAGTATTAATCGCGTAAGTATGTTGTGTATGTATCAGCAACATGAATGTATCATCTTTACTATTCCGAAAATTTCCCGATAGATATATTTTTGCCAATACACGACCCAAAATATTATTAAGACTTATTAATCCCAACTAATAAGGAAATCCGGCCAACATATTAATACACCCGCTTCTTTTCCCTACAACTTTCTGGTCGACCTTTTCACGACACGTTATAATAAATGATCCCAGATGAACATAACATTATGTGAGCACAGTTATTTCGTCTTGTCGTTCATAAATCTGTATCATGCGAGGAAAAATGCGTATCGTATTTTCTGTTGAATATAGCACCCAAATTATGTAGGATGAACTGCGAGTATGTAACTTAGAAAGACTCGTCAACATCGTTCATTTCTACAAGCTGAAAAAGGTGCATAAACGTAATCTCATTAGGGAGTCTCAGCCGTAGTTCACAGCGGTTTCAAGTGAAAGTTGGTTTGTACCAACTTTAACGACTTCTGCGATGTAGCCGAAACTGCCAGTTAAATGTACCCTCTGTTATGTACGCAAACTAGCCACATAGAAAGCTAAGGAAAGATATAAATTACTTCTAAAACTAATATTTGCTCGCTGTGTAGTATCGGCTTAGAATAGCATTAACCCATTTCTTTCTGCGGGTGTTGTAAGAGGCGACTTAGGATATTGGGGCTAATTAAGTGATTTTTGGGTGATGTGGTATAAGACTCATCTCCAACAACCTTTATTGACATTCCTTTCCCCATTGAACTGCCAAAAGTAGCATAACCTCGTAACGCCCGTTGTATCACTAGAGAAACAAAACTCCTGTGATTAATAGTAACTATTAAAAAAAATAAAGCCATAGGAATAGTTCTTGTTAAAGATATCATTAATTTTAATAATGGGCAGTTTACAGAATTAGAGTTACATTGGATAGAACTTGTCATAACAATTTCTATACGGGCGTTACGAGGTTAAGAATTTTAATTCCGAAGCTCCGGCTACCCCTTTCTGGGATTCATAGCCGTGAGCATATGTATGTGTGTACTAATATTTGCCTACTAACCAGGCCACGGAATTCATCCAATAATCCTTCAAATCAAAATCTCATGGAAACTCTACAATTATAATACTCGCTGTTATTAGAGCTAGCACATACATCAGCAAAATCGTACTCGTTAAATAAGGCAGGGATCTGATACGGCGAATGGTTTCTTTCAGCTAAAAATATATTTCCTCACCCAAAACTAGATACTAATCTTGATGAATGAGGGTTGTAATTCAGTTGGCTGAAATAGCAATACTAATATCTAAGATGTCTCAATCAGTTATATAACTCAATAGAAAGAGATTTTTTCTGTTGGAGGTTTTTTTAATGGAATGATTAAATATTTTGAGCAATGTTTAATACCTTATTGAACATACATATAGAATTTTGTCGTATAACTTAAAAAAATATTTGTAGTGTCGGCTTAGAATAGCAGTACCCCATTCCTAACCGTGGGTGTTTGTAAAAGGCGACTTAGGGGAACGGGGCTTTTACAAAGTTGTTGGGCGATGTGATTGGAGATCCATCACCAACAACCTTTATTTTGCAATCTTTCCCTCACTCTACTTCCAAAAGTGGCTAAGGAATTTCTTGTTCTGAAGTTCGGGCTTCTCCTTTATGGGATTTATAGATGGGAGTATGTTTATGTGAGTCTCTGAAGCATAATTACAAAAAGACTGACCGAGTCTATCACTATCTTTTCCCGACGCAACTTCCAAAAGTGGCTGAGGAACTTCAAGTTCCTTAGCTCTGGCTACCCCTTCTAGGGATTGATAGCCGTGAGTATATGTATGTATGTATGTACTGACTGAAGTCACTGAATAAGCAATTTTTTATATCGTACCGGATGACGCACTGAGGTTTGGCCTCCCACAAGGTAGACTGACGACTTGGTCAAAGTTACGGGAAGTTGAGGGATGAGAGCAGCGCAGGTCCGATCGCTGTTGAAATCTCTAGGGATGGCTTTTATTGAACAGTGGACTTCTGTTGGCTTATGATCATAATGATGATGATGAAAAGTTTATAACATACATACATACATATACTCAAGGCTATAAATCCCTAGAAGGGGTAGCCAGAGCTAAAAAATTAGAAATCCCTCAGCCACTTTTGGAAGTTGCGTGGGGAAAAGATGGTAAAAGATAAAGGTTGTTGGTGATAGATCTCCAACCGCATCGCCCAAAATTCCCTTAAAAAGTCCCAATACCATTAGTCGCCTCTTACGTACACCAACCGGAAGAAATGGGGTAGTGCTATTCTAAGTCGAAACTACACAGCAACATCGGTATACAATCAATTTTCTTATATTATGACTTTCAAGTAAAATTATTATTTCTAAGCCAATTCTACCGACAAGCATTTTAATTGCAAATGATAAATTAATTGTAGAATGGATATAAAATAAGATTGAATTTCGTGGAACAACAAGAGAACCGTTAACAGAGGGTTAGAATTGTTCCAAGAAGTTTTGGTTATGCTATATGTAAGGGCCTCTGGTTTTTGTATTTTGTAATATTTTTTTTAATATGTTCATGTTTTAGTAATCAGTTACAGTAATTCCCCAATGGGAGCAGTGGTACACCAGGAGGTCTAGCACAAGCGCTATTTTTTCGTCACGACATCGATTAGAATGAGATGATAGTATTCGATACTATGTAAGTTCGAAAGAGATGACTGTTTTATGCCATGCGTTATCTAGTAAAAGGTGTTCAGAGTACTCACAATTTGCTAAAATAGTGCAGGTACGTTGCCGTGTAGTGTCGGCTTAGAATAGCACTACCCCGTTTCTACCAATGGGTGTACGTAACGATATTGGGGCTTTTAAGGGATTTTGGGAGGGATGCGGTTGGAGACCCATCACCAACAACCTTTCTTTAACCATCTTTTACCCACTCACATTTCCAAAAGTAGCTGAGGAATTTCTGATTCCTTAGCTCTGGCTACCCGTTCTAGGGATTTATAGCCGTGAGTAAATATATGTATGGATGTTTATGTGTGCACGTGATAATAGGTAGACCTTTTCCCATTTTGTACTCAAACATTGTCACATCTCTCAAATCACTTAATTGCCCCAAAACCCTAAGTCGCCCAATACAAACACCCACGGGAAGAAATGGGGATTCGCTATTCTAAGCCGACGCTAAACAGTTACCTAACTACCTCAATGGGAACTAATAGCAAAGGTATATATTTTTGTACATACATACATACATGCATATACTCACGGCTATGAATGCCGTAACAGGGTAGCCAGAGCTTTGGAATCAAAAATTCCTCAGCCACTTTTGGAAGTTGATTGGGAAAAGATGGTAATAATAAATGTTTTTGGTGACGGGTATCCAACCACATCGCCCAAAAATCACTTAAAAAGAGCCCCTATACCCTAAGTCGCCTCTTACGATCACCCACGGGTAGAAATGGGGTAGTGTTATTCTAAGCTGACACTACACGGCATATTTTTGTATGTATGTATTTACCCAACAAAACTAAACTCATCGATAAAATAACCTTTTACTGTCAGATAAGGATGCTCGTTTTACTTTGAAAAGTCTCCTATTTTATTTAAAGGCTGGAAGTTAAATTAACTTGCAAAGTTTCGGCCAGCCCTAAAACTATTTCATCAAAGTGTGTCCCAACAAGTTACGCCAGTAATATATGTGACAGCCTTTTTATTAACCGACTTCAAAAAAAGGAGTGTTCTCAATTCGACCGTATATATTTATTTTTTTTCTACATCACTATGTTGGGCTGTTTGCTCACTTACGCAGCATACATACATAAATACAGTTTTACTCCTTAAACCCATTAATTAAGTGGCCATTAATTAATTATTGCTGTGTAGTTTCGGCTTAGAATAGCACTATCCCATTTCTTCCGGTGGGTGTACGTAAGAGGCGACTAACGGTATTGGGGCTTTTAAAGGGATTTTTGGGCGATACGGTTGGAGACCCATCACCAACAACCTTTATTATCCCATCTTTTCCCCACGCAACTTCCAAAAGTGGCTGAGGAACTTTTAATTCCTTAGCTCTGGCTATTCCTTCTAGGGATTTATAGCCGTGAGTATATGTATGTTTGTATGTATGTAAATTATTATGAGTTTTTGTGAAGGCATACCATTATTTTATATAACAAATATGCGTAATAAAGTCTTATAAATCTAGATAAGCACAGTTGTATAGATAGAAACATACATATGCTCAGGCTAATTTATTTGTCATACTGTTATTGTTCAGTTATAATATTTGTTTGTCATACTGTTATTGTTCAGCAGTTAAAAGATCGCCCAAAATAAATATATAAATGTATGGACATACTACCCAGATCAAAAAGCCCTGAAAAGGTACAAAATCGTATGGTAATTATAGGTAACTCAATTATGAATTAATATAACATTACAAAATTCAAGTCACACTCACCAACAACCTTAATTTCACAATCTTTTTCTCACTCAACGTTAAGGTTCTGCGAATCGACTCAATAGAAGTCAGAATTGCACACGAAGAGATCCGGACCTTTCATCTAAACTGCAAAAAGGCATGTATTTGTCCCAAACCCATTTAAATATTCATTTAATTTTTCTATACGAGTAATAAAAGAGCATGTAGGAAAAGATGAATGGAAGTAAAGTAGGGAGGTTTTTCAGAATAGTACAAAGTGGAGATCGATAGTCTCTGCCAACTCTAAAGGGAACTGATGGCGTGAGGTGGAGTGAGTATATAAACTTAAAAAACCACACATCCTTAGTCACCTCTTGCGGCATCCGTATTGCATTTTAGCATTATTATATAAAAATTAACTAAGTTTAAAATTGTATATATTTTAAAATGGTTTTAGTGATTAAACTATCAAAGAATTATTCAAATCAATAAGTATCTAGTATACAAGGTTTGCGAGACCTAATTCAGAGAAAGTGTTGAATAATTTATTTCGTATTCACGGTCAAACAGTATATTTAGTTTATATCGCTATATCTTTGTAGTTTATAGCGTCAAGTGAGCTTTTTGTCCCTACAGTAACCCTTTTTTATGACTACCTTTACATATTAATCCTTTTATATATTTAAAATACGTACCAAATTACAATGCAATTTAATCATACGAATTCAATGCAATAATCACCTAGTCCAAATAACAAACTTAAATGCATATACTTACGGCAATACTTCCCTTTGGGGTAGGCAGAGACTATCTATCGCCACTTTGTACGATCCTAGCAAACCTATTGTACTCTAGCTTCGTTTACATACATCAATCTTTTCATACAAGCCTTTTTATTCTTCATACTTCTGACGCCTGCCTTTTTGAGCATATTTTCCATTTGAACCAAATGTGTCCTCCGTGTTCGTCCTCTTCTCTCAGTACCTTCCGCAAGATCCTCAGAGTCATAGTATAATATTAGTATTGGTATTGTTTGCTAACTAGACGACAAATTATAATAGTTTTAGAAAATTTATGACCAGGAAAGCAGAAATAATGATGTGTAGTCCTGGTTTCGATTAATTCTATTTTAACCAATTACTGCCCGTGGTAGTACGAAGCGACTGATATATTTTTACGGATATATTTTACGCAGATTAAGTAAGCCCCAAATTATGTAAGACTTGTATTATGAGATAATAACTCGACGATATATGAAATACAATATAGTACATAAATAACATCCAAGATTATGGAACAATATTTTATGGCCATCACCACACAAAAGTTGCTCTAACCGGGGATGGAACCTGCAACCTTAGGACCGAGAAGATAGTAACCTAACCACTTTGCCACGGACATAACCAACGTAAAACATACGTTAAATCAAAGCTGCAAGGTTAAATAAACTAAATAAATCAAAATGCAGCTGTTAATAATTCTGTTTAATCACTAGAATGTGCTACAAATATTGTTAATAAAACACGAACGTTGAATGAATATTTTATTGGAATTAAATGTTTTCGATGATCCCTGAAACCTTTTAAATATTCATAATTGTTTTTCATAAAAGCGAATATTTAACGTTTCTGTTCTTAATTTCATTATATTCAGCTACGAATTTTCAATTCGTTATTTAAAATTTTCATGGTAGTTTATAGCGAAACCTCAAATACGCAAAACCAGATACATATTTTTCGTGCGAAATGATGGTTCAGTGGGTAGAACACCCGCCCGAAAACAGAAGGGCGTGAGTTCCAATCCTGGGTCGGACCTACATCAATTTGTCTTTTCTAAAGTCATATATGTGGTTAATTTATCATGGTTGTTAACGGTGAGGGAAAACGTCGTGAGGAAACCCACATGGCTGAGTTGTACTTAGCCATGTGACAGTGTATTCGTACAAAACGGCGATAGGCCTGCCCCCTATCACGTGCGTACACTGTCTAAGCAAAACGTGGGTACTTTCTCTGGACACTAGATGGCGATGCCATGTGAGATCAGAAGTATTGGTACCTCTGCCAACCCCTTCGGGGATAAACGGCGTGAACGTTTATGTTATGTCATGTTATATTTTTCGTGTCTCTCGCTTTTCTTTTTATACTCATAACCACAGATCTATGCTCATAACTATAATTAAAAATAAAATCAACACTATACAGAAATAACAATTTCTACTCAATATACATGACACGAGTTAACTGACAATACTTACAATAGAAAATAACCACTTACACACATACAAGGGGCATGCCAAAAAGAAGTTAGATACTCTTTTCTCATTAAATTGACACTGGCGAGCTATACTCCATCTTATAGGCTGGTTTTTATTGACATACTTGAATATAGAACACACTTCTTTTATTTATTTTTTATTTGAATGAGCATCATTTTTCCGAGAATCTGGCCGAAATACACTTGAAACAATGAAGCTCAGTCGATTTTATTTTTGCGCTATGATTTATTAGGACTTTAAAAAAAGTTTAAAGCCTCAAAAATGTTTTGAACTTTTGGCTTATACTTTTGGTTAGTCTGCTTGTTTCCGAGCAACAGTTTTCAATTGGTTTGCTGAATTTAAAAGAGGACGGGGATGTCCCGAAAATGAAGCGAAGAAAGGACGGCCGCCAACCGCGGTCACGCAAGAAAACGTTCGAGCAGTCGAAAAACTTGTACGCGAAAACCAACGAATTACATATGTAGAGCTAGAGCGAGAACTAGAAATTGCATCAGCAGCAATGCAAACCATAATTTACGACCACCTTTCTCTCCGTAAACGTTGTTCGAGATATGTGCCGCACAAACTTACCGATGAGCAGAAAGACCGTCGGGTGGATTGGTGCCTATTCATGATATATAAATTCAACGGAGGCGAGAAAAAAAACGTATATGATATACTGACTGGTGACGAAACATGGCTATATAACTATGATCCCGAATAAAAGCGACAGTCGACTGTATGGTGCTTTGAAGACGAGCCAACTCCAACGAAATGTCGCCGTGCACGAAGCACACAGAAATGGTCGCCTCGTTTTTCTGCAAAACGGGTCATATTGCTACTGTTGTGCTAGAAAGTGAAAGAACGATGAACTCCGAATGGTATGTGATAGTTTGTGCTCCAACAGTAATATCAGCTTGGTGTGACAAGCGACCGAAGTCAGGAGTTCGGCACCTTCTCTGGCACCACGACAATGCGGCGCCGTACACGTCTGCTAGAACACTAGACTTTTTCACCTCGAAAAATGTGTCAATTCTCCCTCACCCGCCATATTCCCCTGACCTAGCGCCTTGTGATTTTTATTTGTTTCCAAAAATCAAAGAAAACTAAAGGGGACGAGGTTTGAAAGCAAAGAAGATGCGCTGGTTGCCTATAATTTCGAGATTTCTGAGGAATCTAAAGAAGAGTATGGAATAGTGTATACGTGCTCAGGGTGAATACTTTGAAAAGATCGATACTTGTAATAAAGAATAAATTTTATAATTTTGGAGTATCTAGTTTCTTTTGGCATGCCCCTCGTACATATATATAATCACGGCTGTACATCCCTAGAAGGGGTAAAAAAGTTAAAACTAGAAACTACTTATAAATTCTGAATATATATCAAACACAATCCTATACACGCGTACATAAAAACGTTTACATATATAGATAAGTAATTTTTAAGATAAGAAAAAGTGGTAAAAGAGCAGATGATTTTTTGTCTCTGCGTTCTAGTAACTATTCTAAGCGAACACTACTCAGCCATTACTGTCTAATATGACGAGTCTATACCATATTTTTCGAAGTTGCTCAAATCGAAATACCGCAAAATCAATCAATATTCATAAAATTCTGATTGTATTGATCCTGCACTTAATAACTAAGGAACCAATAAGTTGAATGAAATTTACGTAACACAACATATTTTTTTATGAAATAACCTGAAACTTGGCTATTATAATTATTAATTAATTAGAAACAAGAAAAGTGGGTTAAAAAATCACGGTCGTGGCATGATTAATAGGTTGAAAGTGAGTAAATCAGCACTTTTTTGTTATCAGAACTCAAATCTTTCCACTCGACTCGATAAAGTCAGGATAAATTAAAACTTTAGGATCAGGGTGATTCTGCAGATGTCTAGTACTACTTCGGATATTTGAATTTTTATCCATGTTGAAATTTTGTTTTACATTGGTTGAAAAATGGTTGCAAGAAGTAATATAACGGCGACGTCCGTGGTCGACTAGTTTCTCGGTCCGGAGGTTGCGGGTTTGATGCCCGCTGAGAGCAACTTTTAGGTGATAAGCAGATTGTCTCTTGGGTGTTATTTATATGTGTATTATATAATATTAAATATATCTCTGAGTTAGTATCCCATAACACAAATTATACTTAGTTTGGTGTATCTGTGTATAATATATCCGTATATTTATTGCTGCGTAGTGTCGGCTTAGAATAACAATACCCCATTTCTACCCGTGGATGATCGTAAGAGGCGACTAAGGGTATAGGGGCTTTTCAAGTGATTTTTGGGCGATGTGGTTGGAGACCCGTCACCAAAAACATTTATTATTACCATCTTTTCCCCAATCATGCCTGTATCCTGTATGTAAATTTGACAAAACTAAGCATTTAATTCAAAACTAATTCTAATAAATGGACTTACATTCTATAATCAAAAACTATACAAGATTTAAAGCAAAAATTATAATATATATGTATATATATATATGTCGTAGGATGATTTGATGTTTAGGTTTTTTGCAAAAAACCTAGGGATTTTGCAAAAATCCGGATAATTAGACAACGGTTATAACATTTTCTAATCTTACTAGGTTTTTTGCGAAAAAACTAGTTGGTTTAGTAAGATTGTACTTCTTTAATGCTGATTGGCTGATTTCTTATTGCTCGCCTACACTTATTCTGATTGGTTCGTCATTGTGGTACTGAGATATTATAGCTAGAGTTATAAAGGGTAAGAATTGAAAATACTTATTTGATACAAGAAATTAAATATATGTTTTTACTCTTTTCTTGGAGTAAAATTACAATCACGTTCGGACAAATTTTACACAGATCAAGTTACCTCAAACTAAGTAACACTTGTATTATGGGATACTAACTCAGCGATATATTTAATATAATAATACACATATATAATAGACATATGCTCATCACATAAATGTTGCTCTCAGCGGGAATCAAACCCGCAACCTCCAGACCGAAAAGGTAGTCATAGTCACCTATCCACTCGGCCATGGACGTCTTCAATATAGGTAGGAACAAAAAAGTAAGTACGTTTTAAATTGTAGTATTGAGGTATTACAGCTAGAGTTATAAAGGGAAATGACAATTCTATTTTTATACTAAGGAACTTTTTACAACTAAAATTAAAATAACAATCAAGGAAGTACGTCTTAATTAACAACCAATCAGAGATGACGTGTTTATGAGGCACTGCAATCGACCAATCAGTGTACAGTATTCGTAAAAACTGACATTTCGTTGCGGAGTCATACTAAGCTAACTAGTTTTTTTGCAAAAATCCTAGTAAGATTAGAAAATATTATAACCGTTGTCTAATTATCCGGATTTTTGCAAAATCCCTAGGTTTTTTGCAAAAAACCTAAACATCAAATCATCCTACGACATATATAAGCGACATGATAGTCCAGTGGGTAGAACACCCGCCCGAAAAACAGAAGGGCGTGAGTTCCAATCCTGGGACGGGCCTACACCAATTTGTCTTTTCTAAAGTCATATGTGTGGTTAATTTATCATGGTTGTTAACGGTGAGGGAAAACATCGTGAGGAAACCCACATGGCTGAGTTGTACTTAGTCATGTGACAGTGTATTCGTACAAAACGGCGATAGGCCTGCCCCCTATCACGTGAGTACACTGTCTAAGCAAAACGTGGGTACCTTCTCTGGAAACTAGATGGCGCTTGCCATGTGAGTTCAGGAGTATTGGTACCTCTGCCAACCCCTTCGGGGATAAACGGCGTGAACGTTTATGTTATGTTATATATAATATAATAGACACGTACATTAACCCAACTCTTGCCGCTGCATATAATATGAGTGTAAGGTATGTATAAGAAAAAGAAACTGTCTTTATGCTTGTATGTAAGTGTTTGTGATTGTGTGCGTATATTGCTCTTATTTAACAACTTTAAGTATGTCTTCTGTTTAACTGTATGTCACATGCTTTGCCATTCTTCAGACTACGGATGATTTATGAGCACATTCTCTTTTTGATATAAATGTGCCCTTCGTGACCGTCCTCTACTGACATTACCGTTCAAAGTTTATCATACGTTTTTATCTTAAAAATTTTTTTGGCATACTAAAATTGGTGATTGTTTTCATAAATCATGTTTTCTAGCAGGTTTATGTCAAACACAATTATTGCAAAAGTATTGGTTTCCGTGGAATTCATTAAAATTTATTTGTAAAAACGTGGGTGTTAGCCAAAATGTAACGAAATGTAGTTATATAACAAATTCGTAGAACCTAATCAGGTGTTGATATTTTAGCATCTAGCCTTCATAAATGAAGATTGATTGAGTGATTTACTGAAATTCAAAACTAACTATTTTCATTATTGTCCTATATTTATTATAAATTGGTCGAATGTATTGAGTTCAATTACAAAAGTTTCTTTTTTATAGAAGCCATTTAGAATAAAATTTGAGTTTTTATTGATATAATAATTTAAGGGCCTCCCTCGAAAATTTCACTGATTTTGGTAGTTTTCAAACTCAATGAAACCTGCTCAATGAAACAATCACACTCTAAATAAAATATATGTTCAAGTTCAATATCTTTTCTTTAATAATGACGGTTCTCATTCGTTTTCAATAATAATCGACTAAGAAAAAAAATAATTTGTGGGGGGCTTTTTTATTGTAAAGTCTGATATTGCTGTCAGAATACTGCATATATGTTATCGATTACGTAATATTTGCGTAGACAACTGAGTAGTCTATCATCTGTATGAATAATTTTTAGTCTTTTCATCCTAATTATGGAGTTATAAAGCAAAAACCCTAAATTTCAATGTCAATCTGGAGCGGGTCCCTGTGCGGAGAACGGGGCGGCAGATGGCTGTTAGCCTTCATGCGCAGAGCTTGTGTCGAATTTTTCTGTAATAGAGCTGCTTGCCGCTTCCCGCGCTTTTTAGATAATTTATTTTGGTTGTGCGCAACATAGTCGCTTGTTTTGCTTTACATTATAAGTTTGATAACAATCGTAATATTATCGTTAATTTCACCCTGTTTTGACAGTACGAAATGGTCCAACGCAGTAGGGGCCATGCGCTGTTGATGTGGGCGTGAGTTCAAATCTTCTATCCGGGACATGCTTTTTGTTTATTTCTTTCCTCGTAAAATTATTTTGTTTCGGTTATGATGATAAATGCATGATTAAAAATACTGCGCATAATTCTGTTTTGTGAATACGCTCGTTTTATCCTAATGTTCTGTAAATCCAGCTGAAACAATTATTATCTTTTTGCTTTAAATTTATGTGATGTTTTTACATATCTTATTAGTAAGATTAAAAATATTGTTTACCTTATAATAACGTCGGAAAATTAAATAAAGGAAACAAACATGTGCAGAAAATCGAAAATTTCCAATTAAACAAAAAAATTTTGAACAACATACATACTCACGGCTATAAATCCCTAAAAGGGAAAAAATATTAAAAAAAGGTTCGCTAAACAGAGGGCTCAGATAATGAATGCAAAATTGTAAGTACAAATTTTTCTACCAATAAAACACTTTAGGCATATTTTATATATTGCACGGAACATAGTCGAAAAGTTTTGCCATATATTATATTGTTCGTTCGCAATCCTAATATAATCGTCAATTTCGACTCTTAGCTCTAAGATCGAAGTGGTGTAACGCGTTAAACGTTTCACGCTCAGTGATGAAGGTACAGAGTTCGATCCTCAACCTTGCGACAGTATTTTAGTTTGTTTTTTATTCGTAAAATAAGTATTCTTTTATTTTCTCCTTCGGATCACGATGAATGCATTATTAAAAATACCTGCTGCTATTTATTCTGTTTTGTAAATATGCTTGTTACGTTTTACCCTATAGCTATGTTCCGTGAATAATCTTACCTTCTAACTTTTCTTTCAAATCTGGGTGTTTTTTTTTTATTTATATGATGTGTATTACACTTCTCCACTTTAGTCATATTTCTACTTTTTAAGAAAAAATATATAATTATCTTAATATATGTATTCGAACCGTTCTTCGATCAATTATTTTGATCCATTGTATTTCATTCATGTGCTATTAATTCTGATTTAGGCTCCAAAAACGTATTGCTTTACAAGGGGATGAGAAATATGCAATAAATCAGGAACCTCAATCATCTCGCCAAGTTCAATTAACAGAGTAAGTAAAATAGACCAGGAGCTGATATTTATAAATTTTTAGTCTTTCATTGAACTTTGTATTTTGTAATAAATTGTGAAAAAGTTATCATACCCAATTGAGCCTATACTTATATATTATGAATTAAATTCAGTTCAACTGAGATGATGGAAGAAAGTGTATTTTCGTCCCACAATACCGACAGGGAGAAATCATTGGAGAACACGGCTACTGTATCTAATGCACCTGAACTAGGCTCATCAACTGTGATAATAGTGCTCTTAAACGCACCTTTACTTTTGTATTTAAAAAAAACGTAAAAGTATATTAATTTAAAGATTAACAGCACCATCACCATGCCATGCTTTTTCAACACAGTAAAACGAACGATGCATGTGCTCGAATATATTAAAGATTAGCACTGATATTAACAGACTGTTAATTTAACAATAAATAACCCTTTTAAGTCCGGTATATTCCGAACTTCTGTCTCTTTTATTATTTAAGTTATTTAGTCGCGGTGGATAAGTTATTTAATATAGCTATCTTGCACAATTTGGCGTAAAAACTATTTTATATGAGTTGAAGTATATTTTCAGCCGTAAAATTTCGGGAAATGTGAATTTAGATAATCAAGAAAACTTTTGAACAAACCTCTAATTAATTAAATGAACAAGTACAAAAGACGCACATTTATAGCCTCCTTCAAACAAGAAACTACAAACAGGTATTCATGAATCTGTGCCTACAAATACCTAGTTATAACTTAGTTTTTAATATTGAAAAGAACCTTAAGAATTGCCTTTTGCTTTCTGCACCATCTCAATAAAATGATAATTTTTATGAAAATTATTTGGGTTTTATAATTTACTTATGTTGAATCAGTAGTAAGTAAGTATTCATGAAAAAAATGCCTACTCCTGTTCTATAATTTGAGTCGATTTTTTGTTCAAGTGTGGATTTTTGACGTCGAGATATTATTATTATATAATTACACGTTACTTCATTTCTACTGCCATCCACGTACACTTTGTTGTGTCGGTTAAGAATAACATAAACCCCTTTTACTATGTCACGTGAAACGTATCATCACGACACCAACATTCTTTTCGACATGTTCCCCTGCTATATTCCAAAGGTATCAAGAAATAAGTTTTGTGGAAATAAAGTTATTGTACTGTTGAAGTATTTGTTTTATTTTTATAACAATATTCACTTAGCGAAACATAATTAACACATATATCAATACGCCGCGCCGATC
>OY755194.1:5002081-5064355 GCA_963576735.1 Bedellia somnulentella | reverse complement strand
CGTCCGAATTAGTTAAAATTCGGAGGTAGGAAACGCAAAAACTACTTGAACGTGTAAAAAAGAAACAAAGGATAGAGGAATTTCGCGCTGGATGCCAACTGACACTTTAGCTCAGTTGGTAGAGCGACGGGGGCGTATACCCGAAGGTCGCGGGTTCGAACCCCGCCAGTGTCGAAATTTTTCTTTCCTTTAAGAACATCTTTTATTTATAAGTAATAATCCCCACATGAGGAATTCATGTCAAAAAAAAAAAACATTAAATTATGTGATAGTCAGGCGTTTCCAACATTTGCATTCTATCTGAAAAGGTAGACAAGTGGCCGTCCGAATTAGTTAAAATTCGGAGGTAGGAAACGCAAACACTACTTGAACGTGTAAAAAAGAAACAAAGGATAGAGGAATTTCGCGCTGGATGCCAACTGACACTGTAGCTCAGTTGGTAGAGCGACGGGGGCGTATACCCGAAGGTCGCAAGTTCGAACCCCGCCAGTGTCGAAATTTTTCTTTCCTTTAATAACATCTTTTATTTATAAGTAATAATCCCCACATGAGGAATTCATGTCAAAAAAAAAATAATATTAAATTATGTGATAGTCAGGCGTTTCCAACATTTGCATTCTATCTGAAAAAGTAGACAAGTGGCCGTCCGAATTAGTTAAAATTCGGAGGTAGGAAACGCAAACACTACTTGAACGTGTAAAAAAGAAACAAAGGATAGAGGAATTTCGCGCTGGATGCCAACTGACACTGTAGCTCAGTTGGTAGAGCGACGGGGGCGTATACCCGAAGGTCGCGGGTTCGAACCCCGCCAGTGTCGAAATTTTTCTTTCCTTTAATAACATCTTTTATTTATAAAACTAGACAAGTCTGGTCTAGTCTAGGTCTCCAACTCTTTTCACACGGCTATAAATCAGAAAAAGAGGTGGTTAGAGTCTCAGAATTTGGAATTTCCAGCTCTTTATGAAAGGATTGTAGTTGATGGCTCTCAAGCCACATCGTCTTTAAACTAACTCAATCTAATATAATATAACAACTTTAAGTTTCAAGAAGAGGAAGCCTGAAACCTGGTATTATTCTTCAGCTACTATTGTTACAAAGTTGTTGATCTGCCTAAAAACACTAAAAAAACCTCGATACTGCTTTCTTACAACACCCGCTGGAACCATCAATTCAGCCAAACTCTGGTTTCATAATTACATTCAGAATAAGAATTACAACTTTAATCACTGAAATTAATAAATATTTTTTCGCTACTACATTTTGGTATTAAAGTATTGAAATGGCTAAAATAATCTTCAAATTTCACATTCCTTAGATGTTTATCAATTACAAAATTTACGGCTTCAATTCCAGTTACAGTACTCCATTTTTGTTTACATTTTGTTTGAGTTGTAAGACTAGAGAGAGATAAAAGAACTGGCATTAAAAATAAGCAAAGTGAAAAAGTTGGCTGTAATAAATGACTAACTCTGCTCTCTTGTATTACTTCTAATTATATTCTAATATAATTCACTGAATATTTTTTCTTTATAAATATCTCTTAATCTCATTTATACATACACTTAAAGTGTGCTAAGTTTAATAACCAACTAGCTTCATCAAAATAGCTGCCTGTTTTTCGTTATTAAAAACATTTGGCTTAACGCGTTCATATACCGTAACGGTATGGGGCTTTTTAAGTGGTTTCTGAGCCATGCGGTTAAAGTAAAGGCTCATCACCTTATGACACTTTATTTTTACTATCTTGTCCCCTATCAATTCCAAATGTGGCTAAGAAGTTTTTAGCTCTGAAGCTCTGGCTACCCCTTTTTGGGATTAACGGCCGTAAGTATATGTAAGTACTCGTAAATAAATAGTTTTTCAAAATATTTTCTTCTAATATTTAACATTCAACTAAACAGCTTCTCCTGTATCGTCAATTTAATTGTTTGTACCGTGAAGCGAAAACATATTATTTTTTGAATATGGAGACGAATTTGTGAAACTTGTCCTTTGATATATTTTCGCTGCGTAAAACATATTTGATAAATTAACCGCATATATTTCAAATGGGTTAACACCAACATTTGTACAGTTTTCAAGTTAATGTGCTCTAGTGACTCTCAAAATATATTTACATACATACAATTACGGCTGTCAATGCATAGAAAGGTAGCCAGAGTTTCAGCATAAGAAATTCACCGGCTAGTTTTGGAAGTTGAGTGAGGAATAGATAAGTTACCATTTCATCGCCTGAATTTGTTCTAATGTTTTGCTTCTCATGTTAATTTTTCGATGTTTTGATTTACGATGTAGAAAATTTTATTAGATAAATACATACATATACATACATATACTCAGGGCTATAAATCCCTAGAAGGGGTAGCCAGAGCTAAGGAACTAGAAGTTCCTCAGCCACTTTTGGAAAGTTGAGTGGGGAAAAGAGGGCAAAATAAAGGATGTTGGTGATTGGTCTCCAACCGCATCGTCCAAAAATCCCTTAAAAGCCCCAATACCGTTAGTCGCCTCTTACGTCCATCCACCAGCAGAAATGGGGTGGTGTTATTCTAAGCCGACACTACACAGCATAGATAAATGATACAACCAAAAGTTAACACGATATAATTATAATATACAAACAATCATATGCTCACGGCTACAAACCCTAAAACGGAGTAGCTAGAGCTTTAAGATAAGAAAATCGTCAGCGATTTTGAAAATTGCGTCAATATTTTTTTCTAATAATGAAGGTTTTAATTAATTATATAATTAATTGAAAAGCACCAATTTCCTTAGTTTTCTTATATGACAAACGCGAAAAGGGAGAGGATATTATGATTTTCAGCAGAGCTTTATATTATTATTATTCATTCTCATTTCTATCATTATTATCTGACCCAGAAAATATTAACGTATTGACCCAAAAGCATTTTTAGCCCTCAGGCACAAAGAAAAGTATATAAAAAAAGATAGTGAAACTATAAAAGTAGAAGAACAGCCATAGGACATTAAATATATTACAAATATGTGCTTCATAAAAAAAAAATTGCACTTTTATATTTGACCCTTCTGGAACTTTTTCCTTAATCGACGCGCTTTTCTTCAAAGACTTTTATGAAAGGATTAGTGAATAATAAACCTTAAGCATATAAGGATATGACACAAAGAAGATTTTCAAAATCAGGTTTTTATATTTGAGTATAAAATGTATGAGATAGACATAACAATAAAATTACAGAAACATAATACATTTGTGCTGTAAACGCATTTAGAAATTGGATCACCAATATCTTGGTGTGCAAAACAAAGTTATCCTATTCTATTCTATTATCAAACACACATTAAATCACGAGCATAAATCTCAAAAAGAGCTATTCAGAGCTAGAAACTCCTCAGCCACATTTGAAAGTTGATAGGGAACATGATGGTAGAAATAAAGTATAACTGGTGATGGGTCTCCAACCGCATCGCTCAAAAACCACTTAATAAGCTCCATACCCTCAGGCGCCTCGTACGTCACCTGTGGGTAAGTAAGGGCCAGTGACATACCGACACTACACGGCACTAAGTATAAGTACATACATACATATACTCACGCCGTTAATTCCCATTGGGGTAGGTAGAGACTATCGATCGCCACTTCGTACGATCCTGGCAAACCTCTCTTGCTTCGTCTACATCCATCAATCTTTTCATACATGCTCTTTTATTTTAAGTATAAGTATTCTTCTTCTTCTTTGGGTGCCATCTCCTATCGGAGGTCGGCTATCATTATGGCCATTTTGGCCCGTGATGCTGCGGCGCGGAACAATTCGATGGAACTGTAGTTGACCCATTCGGACAGATTTTGAAGCCAGTGGGTTTTCCTACGGCCCGGTCTTCTGCGACCTTGTATTTTTCCCTGCAGGATTAATTCGAGGAGGTCATATTTTCTATTGCGCATTATTTGGCCCATGTATTGTAGCTTGCGAATCTTTATAATTTTCATCAACTCCAAATCTTTGTGCATTCTCTGCAGAACCGTTTCGTTTCTTACTCTATCCGCCCAGGATATTTTCAACATTCTTCTGTAAATCCACATTTCGAAAGCTTCTAACCGCTTACACAAGGTCTGAGTTAGTGTCCACGCTTCTACTCCGTACAGAAGAACTGAAAATACGTAACACCGCACTATACGGCATCTTGTGGGGAGTTTGAGATCACGATTGCAGAGCAGATGACTCATTTTGATAAATGCCGCCCTGGCTTGTTCGATACGACATCTGACCTCCACAGCGTGGTCCTCATTTTCGTTCACAATACGTATAAGTATTAAGTCGATATAATTCCTGATCGTAATATGATATATAATATATATACCAAACGGGTTGAGAGTCTAGAAAGTGTTATTCGGCCTAAGCCTAACACGCTGGCTAAGTGGTTTTAGCAGAATTTAAGGAGTATTATGATTCGAAGAGGCAATTCTTAGAAACACTCTGACCCGTTTCTGTTCGTAGATTCATACAAGGTGTTTCAGGGTATTTGGGCTTTTAAAGTTATTTTCAAGCAAAACGATCATCCTTTTTAGGGTTCCGTACGTCTGAATACAAAAACGGAACCCTTATAGGATCACTCGTGTGTCTGTCCGTCCGTCGCTTACAGTCAATTCGATCTCCGATTCAGTCTCCGAATCTATTAGACATATCAATTCCTGTGACCCAAACACAGAGGTGTGACGTGAGCAGATGAAATCTGTATATGGGGGGTCATTATTGGAGGGGAAGGGGAAAATTCTGAAAACTGCATCGTGTGGCATATCAAATGAAAAGTCTTGTTGAGAAGATCTTAAATGTATTTTTTTATAATTTTAAAATATATAGTTTCCAAGTTATTCAAGAAAATAAACGAAAATTGATCATTCCCCTGTAGTAATGAAACGACGGTTGACGTTTACGAACTGACCTATAATTGACTTTAACACTTATACAAAGAACGAACAAGATGGCGCTAGTTGTATTGATATTGTTATAAAAACAGACAAATAAAAACAACACCTCCACTTAACAAAAGCAATACATAATCTATTAATTAACTAACAAATTAACAGGTGAAATGCCAAGCTTTTTAGTAAAATAATTATGTTTGACGGAACCTAGACTTTTTGTTAAGATATCTGCAGGCATTTCAGCTGTTTCTAAATATGAAATTTTAATAAAATTCTTAGCTATAGCTTCTCTCACAAAGTGATATCTTATGTCTATATGTTTAGACCTTCGATGAAAAATTGGATTTAATGCTAGTTTTTGGGCACTTTGAGAATCATTATACAAAACAATAGTATTTGACTTTCCATAGATTTCAGATAACAATCTACTTAAATAAATAGCTTCTTTGCTGGCTTCTGACATAGAAATGTATTCTGCTTCAGTACTTGACAAAGCAACACTGTTTTGTTTTCTACATTCAAATGAAATTACAGTATTTGACAATTTAAAGCAAAACCCTGAGTATGATTTTCTGTCAGTGATATCAGAAAGGCTGTAGTTACATCAAGATGACTGATTTCTAATTGTAACTTTTCAGCTAATGCAAATAATAACCTTAATGTGGAATATCTAAGCACAGGGGAAAAAGTTTCATGAAAGTCAACACCAGCTTTCTGAGAAAAACCTTTCGCAACTAATCTTGCACGATATCTCACATTATTTTCACTGTCATATTTCTTTTTAAAAACCCATCGGCACTGAATCACTGAACTGTCCTTAGGATAATCAACAAGTTCCCATGCATCATTTTCTTCAAATGATTCTAGTTCTTCTTTCATACTTGCTCGCCAGAATTGACTTTCTGGTCCATTTAATGCCTCTTTAAGTGTAATCTCTCCTTGACTATTGTCTTCACACTCCACTAAACACAAGTTATCACAACCATACCGGTCTGGCTTCACTCTAATGCGTCTGGGTAATTGATGCACTGCCTCAATTGGTTCAACTCCTGGATCCGAGGCTGTGTCAAATGAGTTATCATTGGAAGTACTCACTGAAACTTCAGATTCTGGGACGTAAGTCTCATCGCTTGAATCGGCTTCGGAGAATATACTCTCAATATCTTCAAAGACATTCTCTTCCTCAGTTACCTCCACTGGATGCTTACATTCCAATGGTATATCTACCATATTCTGTGTTGGATTTTCCATGACAACTATATCTCTACTGGTTGTGACATTGTTTGTTGCAGGATCATATACTCTATATCCTTTAGTATTTTCTGCATAACCTACAAAAATCAACTTATTGGCCTTCTTATCCCATTTCAAACGCTTTTCCTTGGGAATGTGAACCATAACTACACTGCCAAATATACGCAAATGACTTAGGTTTGGTTTCTGACCTGTCCATACTTCATAAGGCGTTATATTATTCAGCCCCGTGACATCAGATCTATTTCTCAAATAAACTGATGTGTTGACAGCTTCTGCCCAGAACTTCTTCTCTAATCCAGCATCATAGATCAAGCATCTGGCCTTTTCAACTACAGACCTATTCATTCTCTCGCAGAGACCATTTTGTTCTGGTGTATAAGCATTAGTTCTCTGGTGAATTATACCTTGCATGTTTAGGTACCTTTTAAATTCATGATTACAAAACTCCCCTCCATTATCTGTTCGAAGAACCTTCACTTTCTTTTCTTTTTGGTTTTCTACCATTCTCTGAAAGTCTTTAAAATACTGGAAAACTTCATTCTTAGCTTTCATGAAATAAACAAATGCCATTTTGCTGAAGTCATCCACAAACAAAACATAGTATTTTGATCCTCCAATTGATTTATTTTCCATGGGACCTCCAACATCTGCATGAATGATTTCCAGCACATCTTCTGTTTTCGATGATTTTTTTGTGAAAGGCAACCTAGTTTGTTTGCCTTCGCAACAAACAGTGCATGAAGATTTGCCTATGTTTACCACTTCTGGATATGTGATTCCATCTACAGCTCCATTTTTCATTTTATTCAGGCTACTACAATTGATATGCCCTAATCGCCGGTGCCAAGTCTCACATGATATTGCCGCTGCTGCAAATATTTCTTCGACTTGTAATGTTTGTAATTTATACACACCATCAACTAATTCTGCTTGACCAACGAGTTCTTTCTGTTGATATAGATATAACAGATATCTCCTTTGAAAATTATACTGTTGCCATTCTTAATCAACTGGCTCACAGAAAGCAAGTTTGTGGTCAAATTCGGTACATATAATACATCTGCCACTGTAACGTCGTATTCTTCACCATTGACAATTGTAACTATGTTTACGTCGCCGGAACATAACACTGGAACTCTAGTCTGATTTGCGATGATAATTTCTTTGGTTTCCTGCTGCTGCGATACATTTGTGAGGTTATCTTTGTTTGCAGTCATGTGTTTACTCGCGCCACTATCGATATACCAGCTGTTCTGATTAAAATTTCCACTCAGAAAAACAGCACTGAAGGCATTAGTCTGTTTTCGTTTAGTATTATCCGATTGCGTACACTGATTTTTATAGTGACCTGTTTGTTTACATTTGTAGCACTTTATAATTTTGACAGATTTCGTTGTATGTGGCTGTCTATCAAAATGGCCGCTTTTAGTGTTGTCACTTTTTAATCTATGACTTCCTTTTCCTTTCGCAATAAATGCACTTTCTGAACCGGATGTAATACCAACATAATCATGAGAGCACATGTCTATCAATTTTGTTTTTACAATATCTGCACTAACCTCAATTCCTGAATGCTCAATAGCCATAATCATAGGCGCATATTTTTCGGTCAATCCCGCTAACATTAAAGCTCCAATCCACTCATCGGTTATACTGAATCCTGTTCCTTGAAGTCGCTGGCTCGTTTCTACAATTTGAGTAACATACTGAGCCATTGAATCACAGTTTTCTAGCCGAATGTTAATGAGATTCCTCAGTAAACTAATCTTCCTTGTGAAGCTGGAATCATCATACATATGTTTAAGCGTAGACCATAAATCATATGCTGTAGCTGCCTGCTTGATATGAACATATAATGATGTATCGATTGTTAATATCAATTTTGCCTTGGCTTTAGCATCACTCTCAATATCACTAGCAGACGCCGACGCTGATAGTTGTGTCTTGATTTTATCCGCCATGCCTTCTAGCACCAAAACATTTTGAGCCGCAAAACACCAGTCGTCATAGTTTTCACGACCCTTTAACTTCGGGACGTTGGCTATATAATTCACCGACATTTTAATAGCAGTATGGATAAAGAAAAAACACTTTTAACTTCCAAAACGCACTTAAACATGGATTAGCCCATAACCTGTAGTAATGAAACGACGGTTGACGTTTACGAACTGACCTTAAATTGACTTTAACACTTATACAAAGAACGAACAAGATGGCGCTAGTTGTATTGATATTGTTATAAAAACAGACAAATAAAAACAACATCCCCCCCCCCTTATCCCCGAAACTACTGAACCTAAAATTTTGAAAAAAATACAGAAATTAGTTTTCTCCTTATAGATTATAGAAAAACTATAAGAAGTCCATAGTAATATCCCTCTCCAATCAGGGACCATCCATACTTTTTTTAGTTACCACAAACAAATTTGGGTCAGATTTAAAAAAACATGATGGGTAACATCGTACGGAACCCTCTTCAGGCGAGTTCAACTCGCGCTTGTCCCCTTTTTTACAATCTATTTCCTAATTCCGTGACTCTGGTTACATCTTTTTTGGATTCTTAGCCATGAGTATAGGTTAATTCATGTAAATTATATGAAACTTACTCAAATGGCACAATAGATCACTACAGTGAATTAAGGTCCGTGCAGCCAAACCAAAACTTTTACATACATACATACATATACTCACGGCTATATTTCCCTAGAAGGGGTAACCAGAGCTAAGGAATTATAAATTCCTCAGCCACTTTTGGAAGTTGAGAGGGGAAAAGATGGAAAAAATAAAGGTTTTTGGTGATGGGTCTCCAACCGCATCGCCCAAAAATCCAATAAAAAGCCCCAATACCCTTAGTCGCCTCTTACAACACCCGTGGGTAGAAAGGGGTAGCGACATTCTATGCCGGCACTACACGGCAACTTTTAATACATTAAAATCATTTAAACCCTTTCAGCGGTGTAATTTATATAAGATGGTAATACAGTATTATTCGCGTAAGTATGTTATCTATGTATTTGCAACATTAATGTATCATCTTTACTATTACGAAAATTCCCCGATAGATATATTTTTGCCAGTACACGACCCAAAATATTATCAAGCCTTATTAATCCCAACTAATAAGGAAATCCGGCCAACATATTAATACACCCGCTTCTTTTCCCTACAACTTTCTGGTCGACCTTTTCACGACACGTTATAATAAATGATCCCAGATGAACATAACATTATGTGAGCACAGTTATTTCGTCTTGTCGTTCATAAATCTGTATCATACGAGGAAAAATGTGTATCGTATTTTCTGTTGAATATAGCACCCAAATTATGTAGGATAAACTGCGAGTATGTAACTTAGAAAGACTCGTCATCATCATTCATTTCTACAAGCTGCCAAAGGTGCATAAACGTAATCTCATTAGGGAGTCTCGGTCGTAGTTCACAACGGTATCAAGTGAAAGTTGGTTTCTACCAACTTTAACGACTTCTGCGATGTAGCCGAAACTGCCAGTTAAATGTACCCTCTGTTATGTACGCAAACTAGCCATATAAAAAGCTAAAGAAAGATATAAATTACTTCTAAAACTAATATTTGCTCGCTGTGTAGTATCGGCTTAGAATAGCACTAACCCATTTCTTTCCGCAGATGTTGTAAGAGGTGACTTAGGATATTGGGGCTAATTAAGTGATTTTTGGGCGATGTGGTATAAGACTCATCTCCAACAACCTTTATTGACATTCCTTTCCCATTGAACTGCCAAGAGTAGCTTAAGAATTTTATTTCCGAAGCTCCGGCTACCCCTTTCTGGGATTCATAGCCGTGAGTATATGTATATATACGGAATTCATCCAATAATCCTTCAAATCAAAATCTCATGGAAACTCTACAATTATAATACTCGCTGTTATTAGAGCTAGCACATACATCAGCAAAATCGTACTCGTTAAATAAGGCAGCGATCTGATACGGCGAATGGTTTCTTTCAGCTAAAAATATATTTCCTCACCCAAAACTAGATACTAATCTTGATGAATGAGGGTTGTAATTTAGTTGGCTGAAATAGTAATACTAATATCTAAGATGTCTCAATCAGTTATATAACTCAATAGAAAGAGATTTTTTCTGTTGGAGGTTTTTTTAATGGAATGATTAAATATTTTGAGCAATGTTTAATACCTTATTGAACATACATATAGAATTTTTTCGTATAACTTAAAAAAATATTTGTAGTGTCGGCTTAGAATAGCAGTACCCCATTCCTAACCGTGGGTGTTTGTAAAAGGCGACTTAGGGTAACGGGGCTTTTACAAAGTTGTTGGGCGATGTGATTGGAGATCCATCACCAACAACCTTTATTTTGCAATCTTTCCCTCACTCTACTTCCAAAAGTGGCTAAGGAATTTCTTGTTCTGAAGTTCGGGCTTCTCCTTTATGGGATTTATAGATGGGAGTATGTTTATGTGAGTCTCTGAAGTATAATTAAAAAAAGACTGACCGAGTCTATCACTATCTTTTCCCGACGCAACTTCCAAAAGTGGCTGAGGAACTTCAAGTTCCTTAGCTCTGGCTACCCCTTCTAGGGATTGATAGCCGTGAGTATATGTATTTATGTATGTACTGACTGAAGTCACTGAATAAGCAATTTTTTATATTGTACCGGATGACGCACTGAGGTTTGGCCTCCCACAAGGTAGACTGACGACTTGGTCAAAGTTACGGGAAGTTGAGGGATGAGAGCAGCGCAGGTCCGATCGCTGTTGAAATCTCTAGGGATGGCTTTTATCGAACAGTGGACTTCTGTTGGCATATGATCATAATGATGATGATGAAAAGTTTATAACATACATACATACATATACTCAAGGCTATAAATCCCTAGAAGGGGTAGCCAGAGCTAAAAAATTAGAAATCCCTCAGCCACTTTTGGAAGTTGCGTGGGGAAAAGATGGTAAAAAATAAAGGTTGTTGGTGATAGATCTCCAACCGCATCGCCCAAAATTCCCTTAAAAAGTCCCAATACCATTAGTCGCCTCTTACGTACACCAACCGGAAGAAATAGGGTAGTGCTATTCTAAGTCGAAACTACACAGCAACATCGGTATACAATCAATTTTCTTATATTATGACTTTCAAGTAAAATTATTATTTCTAAGCCAATTCTACCGACAAGCATTTTAATTGCAAATGATAAATTAATTGTAGAATGGATATAAAATAAGATTGAATTTCGTGGAACAACAAGAGATCCGTTAACAGAGGGTTAGAATTGTTCCAAGAAGTTTTGGTTATGCTATTTGTAAGGGCCTCTGGTTTTTGTATTTTGTAATATTTTTTTTAATATGTTCATGTTTTAGTAATCAGTTACAGTAATTCCCCAATGGGAGCAGTGGTACACCAGGAGATCTAGCACAAGCGCTATTTTTTCGTCACGACATCGATTAGAATGAGATGATAGTATTCGATACTATGTAAGTTCGAAAGAGATGACTGTTTTATGCCATGCGTTATCTAGTAAAAGGTGTTCAGAGTACTCACAATTTGCTAAAATAGTGCAGGCACGTTGCAGTGTAGTGTCGGCTTAGAATAGCACTACCCCGTTTCTACCAATGGGTGTACGTAAGAGGCGACTAACGATATTGGGGCTTTTAAGGGATTTTTGAGCGATGCGGTTGGAGACCCATCACCAACAACCTTTCTTTAACCATCTTTTCCCCACTCACATTTCCAAAAGTAGCTGAGGAATTTCTAATTCCTTAGCTCTGGCTACCCCTTCTAGGGATTTATAGCCGTGAGTAAATATATGTATGTATGTACATGTGTGCACGTGAAAATAGGTAGACCTTTTCCCATTTTGTACTAAAACATTGCCCCAAAACCCTAAGTCGCCTTTTACAAACACCCACGGGAAGAAATGGGGATTCGCTATTCTAAGCCGACGCTAAACAGTTACCTAACTACCTCAATGTGAACTAATAGCAATAATACTCACGGCTATAAATCTCGTAACGGGGTAGCCAGAGCTTTGGAATCAAAAATTCCTCAGCCACTTTTGGAAATTGATAGGGAAAAGATGGTAATAATAAATGTTTTTGGTGACGGGTATCCAACCACATCTCCCAAAAATCACTTAAAAAGAGCCCCTATACCCTAAGTCGCCTCTTACGATTACATACGGGTAGAAATGGGGTAGTGTTATTCTAAGCCGACACTATACGGCATATTTTTGTATGTATGTTTTTACCCAACAAAACAAAACTCATCGATAAAATAACCTTTTACTGTCACATAAGGATGCTCGTTTTTACTTTGAAAAGTCTCCTATTTTATTTAAAGGCTGGAAGTTAAATTAACTTGCAAAGTTTCGGCCAGCCCTAAAACTATTTCATCAAAGTGTGTCCGAACAAGTTACGCCAGTAATATATGTGACAGCCTTTTTATTTCTACATCACTATGTTGGGATGTTTGCTCACTTACACAGCATACATAAATAAATACAGTTTTACTCCTCAAACCCATTAATTAATTATTATTGCTGTGCAGTGTCGGCTTAGAAAAGCACTACCCCATTTCTACCGCTGGGTGTACGTAAGAGGCAACTAACGGTATTATACATACATACATATACTCACGGCTATAAATCCCTGGAAGGGGTAGCCAGAGCTAAAGAATTACAAATTCCTCAGCCACTTTTGGAAGTTGCGTGGGGGAAAGATAGTAAAATAAAGGTTGTTGGTGATGGGTCTTTAACCGCATCGCCCAAAATTCCCTTAAAAAGCCCCAATACCGGAAGAAAAGGGGTAGTGCTATTCTAAGCCAACACTAGACAGCAATTAATAATAAAACATTACAAAATTCAAGTCACACTCACCAACATCCTAACTACCTTCTAAATACCGTCCTTAGTACGCATAAAAAGGTCGTGAATTCCCCTGATTGTAAACATCTCGTCAAAAAAAGAAGATTTGCCATGCCCACCTGCAGAGTAAGAACTACTTTTGCCCAAAGGTTTGTTAGTTTTTTAGCTCCCTTGGTATTTAATAAATTAGTGAAAGCATGTGATATTATTAAATCTACTGCTAGGGAAGCTAAACAAGCTGTAACAAAACATCTCTTACAGCTAGATTACATTACCACGGAAGAACTATTAATGACCAATAAATGACACAACTTTAATATAATATAGCATTTACTCACACTCTGACATACACACACAAACACACATCTTTACACTCTATCTCACACACACTAACTCACGCAAACACATACACACACAAACTCACAGCAAATCACGTTTAATAAAATTGTTTTTTGTTTTTATTTTCTCACATTTTTGCTATTGTTAATTTTCTTTACATTACTTTTATTTAATAGACAATTTCTCTTAGATTTTGTATAAATTAAACTCATTTAATAATTATTTTGTTTTGTACGTTACAATGGTTGTATCTCAAACTTTAAAGTCGTATTACGGGCCCCCACGATACAGGCTAGGCCTAGTGTAGGGGCTACCAATATTATCAATAATGTAAACACGGTTAAATGTTGCACTCAACCTACTCTGTAAACTATATAAAACTGTAATTGTGCAATTGGAATTTAAATAAATTATTATTATTATTATTATTACCTCAAAAAGGTTCTGTGAATCGACTAAGTAGAAATCAGAATTCTCTAATCTAAACTGCAAAAAGGCATGTATTTGTCCCAAACCCTTAACTTCACAATCTTTTCTCGCTCAACGTTAAGGTTCTGTGAATCGACTAAGTAGAAATCAGAATTCTCTAATCTAAACTGCAAAAAGGCATGTATTTGTCCCAAACCCACTTAAATATTTATTTAATTTTTCTATACGAGCAATAAAAGAACATGTCGGAAAAGAACGATAGAAGTAAAGTAGGGAGGTTTTTCAGAATAGTACAAAGTTAAGATCGATAGTCTCTGCCAACTCTAAAGGGAACTGACGGCGTGAGGTGGAGTGAGTATATAAACTTAAAAAAACACACATCCTTAGTCACCTCTTGCGACATCCGTATTGCATTTTGAACTAAATTTAAAATTTAATATATTTTAAAATGGTTTTAGTGATTAAACTATCAAAGAATGATTAAAATCAATAAGTATCTAGTGTACAAGGTCTGCTAGACCTAATTCAGACAAAGTGTTGAATAATTTATTTCTTATTCGCGGTCAAACAGTATATTTAGTTTATATCGCTATATCTTTGTTGTTTATAGCGTCAAGTGAGCTTTTTGTCCCTACAGTAACCCTTTTTTATGACTACCTTTACATATTAATCCTTTTATATATTTAAAATACGTACCAAATTACAACAGAGACTATCTATCGCCACTTTGTACGATCCTAGCATACCTGTTGTTATCTAGCTTCGTTTACATACATCAATCTTTTCATACAAGCCTTTTTATTCTTCATACTTCTGACGCCTGCCTTTTTGAGCATATTTTCCATTTGAACCAAATGTGTCCTCCGTGTTCGTCCTCTTCTCTCAGTACCTTCCGCAAGATCCTCAGAGTCATAGTATAATATTAGTATTGGTATTGTTTGCTAACTAGACGACAAATTATAATAGTTTTAGAAAATTTATGACCAGGAAAGCAGAAATAATGATGTGTAGTCCTGGTTTCGATTAATTCTATTTTAACCAATTACTGCCCGTGGTAGTACGAAGCGACTGATATATTTTTACGGATATATTTTACGCAGATTAAGTAAGCCCCAAATTATGTAAGACTTGTATTATGAGATAATAACTCGACGATATATGAAATACAATATAGTACATAAATAACATCCAAGATTATGGAACAATATTTTATGGCCATCACCACACAAAAGTTGCTCTAACCGGGAATGGAACCTGCAACCTTAGGACCGAGAAGATAGTAACCTAACCACTTTGCCACGGACATAACCAACGTAAAACATACGTTAAATCAAAGCTGCAAGGTTAAATAAACTAAATAAATCAAAATGCAGCTGTTAATAATTCTGTTTCATCACTAGAATGTGCTACAAATATTGTTAATAAAACACGAACGTTGAATGAATATTTTATTGGAATTAAATGTTTTCGATGATCCCTGAAACCTTTTAAATATTCATAATTGTTTTTCATAAAAGTGAATATTTAACGTTTCTGTTCTTAATTTCATTATATTCAGCTACGAATTTTCAATTCGTTATTTAAAATTTTCATGGTAGTTTATAGCGAAACCTCAAATACGCAAAACCAGATACATATTTTTCGTGCGAAATGATAGTTCAGTGGGTAGAACACCCGCCCGAAAACAGAAGTGCGTGAGTTCCAATCCTGGGTCGGGCCTACATCAATTTGTCTTTTCTAAAGTCATATATGTGGTTAATTTATCATGGTTGTTAACGGTGAGGGAAAACGTCGTGAGGAAACCCACATGGCTGAGTTGTACTTAGCCATGTGACAGTGTATTCGTACAAAACGGCGATAGGCCTGCCCCCTATCACGTGCGTACACTGTCTAAGCAAAACGTGGGTACTTTCTCTGGACACTAGATGGCGATGCCATGTGAGATCAGAAGTATTGGTACCTCTGCCAACCCCTTCGGGGATAAACGGCGTGAACGTTTATGTTATGTCATGTTATATTTTTCGTGTCTCTCGCTTTTCTTTTTATACTCATAACCATAGATCTATGCTCATAACTATAATTAAAAATAAAATCAACACTATACAGAAATAACAATTTCTACTCAATATACATGACACGAGTTAACTGACAATACTTACAATAGAAAATAACCACTTACACACATACAAGGGGCATGCCAAAAAGAAGTTAGATACTCTTTTCTCATTAAATTGACACTGGCGAGCTATACTCCATCTTATAGGCTGGTTTTTATTGACATACTTGAATATAGAACAAACTTCTTTTATTTATTTTTTATTTGAATGAGCATCATTTTTCCGAGAATCTGGCCGAAATCCACTTGAAACAATGAAGCTCAGTCGATTTTATTTTTGCGCTATGATTTATTATGACTTTAAAAAAAGTTTAAAGCCTCAAAAATGTTTTGAACTTTTGGCTTATACTTTTGGTTAGTCCGCTTGTTTCCGAGCAACAGTTTTCAATTGGTTTGCTGAATTTAAAAGAGGACGGGGATGTCCCGAAAATGAAGCGAAGAAAGGACGGCCGCCAACCGCGGTCACGCAAGAAAACGTTCGAGCAGTCGAAAAACTTGTACGCGAAAACCAACGAATTACATATGTAGAGCTAGAGCGAGAACTAGAAATTGCATCAGCAGCAATGCAAACCATAATTTACGACCACCTTTCTCTCCGTAAACGTTGTTCGAGATATGTGCCGCACAAACTTACCGATGAGCAGAAAGACCGTCGGGTGGATTGGTGCCTATTCATGATATATAAATTCAACGGAGGCGAGAAAAAAAACGTATATGATATACTGACTGGTGACGAAACATGGCTATATAACTATGATCCCGAATAAAAGCGACAGTCGACTGTATGGTGCTTTGAAGACGAGCCAACTCCAACGAAATGTCGCCGTGCACGAAGCACACAGAAATGGTCGCCTCGTTTTTCTGCAAAACGGGTCATATTGCTACTGTTGTGCTAGAGAGTGAAAGAACGATGAACTCCGAATGGTATGTGATAGTTTGTGCTCCAACAGTAATATCAGCTTGGTGTGACAAGCGACCGAAGTCAGGAGTTCGGCACCTTCTCTGGCACCACGACAATGCGGCGCCGTACACGTCTGCTAGAACACTAGACTTTTTCACCTCGAAAAATGTGTCAATTCTCCCTCACCCGCCATATTCCCCTGATCTAGCGCCTTTTGATTTTTACTTGTTTCCAAAAATCAAAGAAAAACTAAAGGGGAAGAGGTTTGAAAGCAAAGAAGATGCGCTGGTTGCCTATAATTTCGAGATTTCTGAGGAATCTAAAAAAGAGTGGTCACAGGTATTTTCCAATTGGTTCAGACGTATGGAAAAGTGTATACGTGCTCAGGGTGTATACTTTGAAAAGATCGATACTTGTAATAAAGAATAAATTTTATATTTTTTGAGTATCTAGTTTCTTTTGGCATGCCCCTCGTACATATACTCACGGCTGTACATCCCTAGAAGGGGTAAAAAAGGTAAAACTAGAAACTACTCATAAATTCTAAATATATATCAAAAACAATCCTATACACACGTACATAAGAATGTTTACATATAGATAAGTAATTTTTAAGATAAGAAAAAGTGGTAAAAGAGCAGATGCTTTTTTTGTCTCTGCGTTCTAGAAACTATTCTAAGCGAACACTACTCAGCGATTACTGTCTAATATGACGAGTATATATCATATTTTTTCGAAGTTTCTCAAATCGAAATACCGCAAAATCAATCAATATTCATAAAAATCTGATTGTATTAATCCTGCACTTTATAACAAAGAAACCAATAAGTTGAATGAAATTTACGTTACACAACAAAAAACTTTTAATAAATAACTCGAAACACGGCCATTATAATTAATTAATTAGAAACAAGAAAAGTGGGTTAAAAAATCACGGTCGTGGCATGATTAATAGGTTGAAAGTGAGTAAATCAGCACTTTTTTGCTATCACAACTCAAATCTTTCCACTCGACTCGGTAAAGTCGGGATAAATTAAAACTTTAGGATCAGGGTGATTCTGCAGATGTCTAGTACTACTTCGGGTATTTGAATTTATATCCATGTTGAAATTTAGTTTTACATTGGTTGAAAAATTGGCCGACTAGCCTCTTGGTCCGGAGGTTGCAGGTTTGATCCCCGCTGAGAGCAATACTTAGGTGATAAGCAGATTGTCTCATAGTTTTGGATGTTATTTATATGTTTATTATGTATTGAGCTATAATGATTATCAATTAGACAATATTTTGTGGTAAGTTACAATGTGGAGTGATTTGACTTACATAGCCGACACGAAAGCTATGTGTTCACACGAAATCCAATGGTTGATTTCAACAAATTATTCCTTATAAATTAAAATATTTATTTGTAAACTAATTGCAAATTTCTTGCTGTGTAGCGTCTCGGCTTAGAATAGCACTACCCCATTTCTTCCGGTGAGAGTGCGTAAGAGGCGACTAAAGGTATTGGAGGCAATCAAGGGATTTTTAGGCGATGAGGTTGGAGACCCATCACCAACAATATTTTTTTTTACCATCTTTTCCCCACTTAACTTTCCAAAATATGCTGAGGACTACCTAATTCCTTAGCCTTGGCTACCCCAATTAGGGATTTATATCCGTGAGTTTATACAAGTATGTGTATAATTGTAAATTTCAACAAATTGTATTGGGATATTGGTTAGCCTTCACACTGACTTTATTATACATACATACATATACTCACGCTATTAGTTTCTATTGGGTTGAGCAGACACTACCTACCGGTAGCCACTGCGTACGATACTGGCAAATCTTTCGCGCTTCATGAGCATACATATTCTTTTCATACATATAAAAGGAAACTTTATTAACATAGTGAATACAGCTACATACACGGTTTTAGTAGTTCGCTGCACTAGTCAAAGCCTGTATCGCAGCGAACATTTAATATTTACAGTAATGATTGATTTTTTACTAAATTTGACAAATATAACCATTTAATTCAAAACTAATACTAATAAATGGACTTACAATCTATAGTCAAAAACTATACAATATTAAAGGTAAAAAGCGGCCAAGAGCGAGATGGACTCGCTAATGAAGGGTTCCGTAGCAGCACTAGTAATATACAATTTTAAAATGTTTAGTTTAAAATGTTATTTACTTATCACTGATTTACTACAAGAAAACAATGGTTCACGTTTTATGCGTAAGGCATGTTATAGTAAAATTATTGTTATATATTTCAGTGAAACTAATAAATTAGGTAAGTAATTTGATTTATGACGTTTAAAAATAGAACTACTGGCTAGATTTCATTCAAAGCAATTTTCGTTAGTAGTTTGTATAGTAATACATATCATATATTTTTTTCAGTTTTATCATGCCCATATTTTAGAAGTTACGGGGGGGGGACACACATTTTACCACTTTGGAAAAGTCTCTCGCGCAAACTATTCAGTTTTGAAAAAAATGACATAAGAAACTCAACATCATTTTCAAATACCTTTTGATAGATACCCCACACGTATAGGTTTGATGAAAAAAAAATTTGAGTTTCAGTTCTATGTATGGGGAACCCTAAAAATTTTGGTTTGTTTTTTAGATTTTATTTAAAAATCTTAATGCGGTTTACGAAATACATCTACGCACCAATTTTCAATAATGTAGTTCTTATAGTTTCGGAATAAACTGGCTGTGACATACGGACGGACGGACGGACAGACGGACGGACAGACAGACATGACGAATCTATAAGGGTCCCGTTTTTGCCATTTGGCTACGGAACCCTAAAATGATAATAAATATATATATAATAGACACGTTCATTAATCCCACTCTTGCCGCTGCATTATGAGTGTAAGGTAAAAGAAAGTGTGTTTATGCTTGTATGTAGGTGAGTGTGTAAGTGTTTGTGATTGTGTGTGTATATTGCTCTTATTTAACAACTTTAAGTATGTCTTCTGTTTCCCTGTATGTCACATGCTCTGCCATTCTTCAGACTACGGATGAACGCCTGCCTTTTTGAGCACATTCTCTATTTGATATTAATGTGCCTTTCGTGATCGTCCTCTACTGACATTACCGTTCAAAGTTTATCATATGTTTTTTACCTTATGTGTAGTGTCGACTTAGAATAGCACTACCCGGGTGGGGGTACGTAAGAGGCGACTAACGGTATTGGGGCTTTTTAAGGGATTTTTGGGCGATGCGGTTGGAAACCCATCACCAACAACCTTTATTCTACCATCTTTTCCCCAATCAACTTCCAAAAGTGGCTGAGAAATGTCTAATTTCTTAGCTCTGGCTACCCCGTTTAGGGATTTATAGCCTTGAGTATATGTATGTATGTTTACCTTAAAAATTTTCTTTGCATACTAAAATTGGTGATTGTTTTAATAAATCATGTTTTCTAGCAGGTCTATGTAAAACACAGTTATTGCAAAGGTATTGGTTTTCGTGGAATTCATAAAAATTTATTTGTAAAAACGTGGGTGTTCGCCAAAATGTAACGAAATGTAGTTATATAACAAATTCGTAGAAACTAATCAGGTGTTGACATTTTAGCAACTAGCCTTATAAATGAAGATTAAATGAGTGATTTTCTGAAATTCAAAACTAACTATTTTCATTATCGTCATATATTTATTATAATTGATGGAATGTATTGAGTTCAATTACAAAAGTTTCTTTTTATAGAAGCTATTTAGAATAAGATTTGAGTTTTGATTGATATAGTAATTTAACAAACATACATATACTCACGGCCATAATTCCCTAAAAGAGGTAGCCAGAGCCTCGGAACTAGAAATTCCTCAGCCACATTTGGAAGTTGATAAGGGACAAGATGGAAGATATAAAATATCGTTGGTGACGGGTCTCCAACCACATCGCCTAAAAACAAATAGAAAAAGCCCCATACCCTTAGTCGCTTCTAACGAAACCAAGGGGTAGTAAGGGGTAGTGACATTCTAAGCCAGCACTAAACGGCACAAAATTCAATAAAATAATAATGGAAATAAAACGAATTGGGATTATATTATCGCTTGACATGAGTGTATTAGCCTAAAATATTATTGAATTTATTATTTCAGGGTTTCCTATAAACTACGGCGACGTGATAGCTCAGTGGGTAGAACACTGCTTATCGTGCAGACGACTAGTATTTTAATCCCAGGTCGGGCCTACACCATTTTTTTTTTCCTAAAGACATACGTGTGATTAATATATCACGTTTGTTAATGGTGAGGAAAACGTCGTGAGGAAACCACTAAGGCTAATTTGTACTTAGTCATGTGAAAGTGTATTCGCACGAATCGGCGATAGGCCTGCTCCTTATCACGTGAGTACACTGTCCAAGCAAAACGTGGGTTCTCTGAACACCAGGTGGCAATGTCTCGTCATGTGATCAAAACTATAGTCACTCTGCCAACCCCTTCGGTTTGAGTTTATAAAAACTACTTCTTATTCGCGATCCAGCTACTAATTTTCAATAGTTAACATAGCCCTACAAAATGCGTATGATGCAAACTTACCAAATGCTATAAAAATACTTCTACTTAGCAAAATCGTTAACCTACAAAGCAATCTTATTAAATAAATCGCAACTTAAGAGGATCAATGTGTGAGTATCTACTTTGTAAGTATGTACAACATAAAACCATAATCGGCTTTTATACTTAACATATTCCCAGCCGCATTTCATTGAATATGTTCAACACTATGTGTTAATACGATGTCTGGATTCGGTATTAAAATTAACAGTGAATATTGTATGTTCAGCTTGTTTTAATATAAATTTGATATAATTGTTATAAATTTATAATAATCTTAATAGCTCACTGGGAAGACCTTACAATGCAGAGTCGTGGTTTCAAAACCTGTGTAAGGCATTCTATCTAAAAATTAATTAAAAAAAAACTAGAAATTATTTCATGAAAGCCTGAAAATTAAATATATCTAACATAACATAACATCACGCCGAATTTCTCCGAAGTAGTTGGCAGAGGTACTAATACTTCTAAACATCACGTGACTTTCTCACCTGGTGTTCAGAGTACCCACGTTTTGCATGGACAGTGTACTCACGTGAAAGGGGGCAGGCCTATCGCCGTTTTATACGAATACACTATCACATGGCTAGGTACAACTTAGCCATGTGGTTCCTCACGATGTTTTCCCTCACCGTTAACAACCACGATAAATTTACCACACATATGTCTTTTACAAAAGACAAATTGGTGTAGGCCCGACCCAGGATTTGAACACTAGTCGCTTGCACGTTAACTGGTGTTCTACCCATTGAGCTATCACGTGATATAATAATACTTCATAAATAATTTATAATTCTTTGCAGGCGGAGAAAACAAATCAATAAATTAATTAAATTAAACTTACATACATATCTTACAGCAATGGGTCTCATTGGCGTAAACAGATACTACCGATCAGTATTTTGTACGATCCTGGCTAACTTCATTTAAATTCATCAAACTTTTCATACGAGCCCTTTTATTCTTCAAAATTAGGATGCCTGTCTTTTTGAATACATTCTCTATTTGTTATATTATGTCAGTCATAGCCTACATGAACACTAAAATAATTTTTAATTACTTGTGTAGTGTTGTCGGCGAAGACTAGCAAATTGCAATGGTCCTAATCCACCTCGTAAAAAATCCGCGGTAATAAATATGCTGTTCGATTCTACTCAATGCAAAACTCCACAGTTACATGAAATGAAATAGATGGTACAAAATTATTATGAATTGCTTAGAGGATGTATACGTGAAAAATGAACGATTGCGCTAAAAGAGAATCATAAAGAACAACACCAAGAATAACTGAATTCGAATACTCGCTAAAAATTCGAATTTCGGGGCAAAAATTGAATCGACCTAATTAAATCACTCAAGGTTCTTCACCTATCGCTGTTTCATTTAAAATTGAAATCCGATTTGTAACTCGTACAGATTAAAACGAATACGAGCACGATGAGCGCATTAAGTGAGATTAGTAGAGCGAAATCGAGAAAAGAATTGATGGTACGAGTATATTTGACAGATTATAGACACAGTGCTGTATGAATTAATACATAAAACATAACATAAACATAACATAACATAACATAAACGTTCACGCCGTTTATCCCCGAAGGGGTTGGCAGAGGTACCAATACTTCTGAACTCACATGGCAGCGCAATCTAGTGTCCAGAAAAGGTACCCAGGTTTTGCTTAGACAGTGTACTCACGTGATAGGGGGCAGGCCTATCGCCGTTTTGTACGAATACACTGTCACATGACTAAGTACAACTCAGCCATGTGGGTTTCCTCACGATGTTTTCCCTCACCGTTAGCAACCATGATAAATTAACCACACATATGACTTTAGAAAAGACAAATTGGTGTAGGCCCGTCCCAGGATTGGAACTCACGCCCTTCTGTTTTTCGGGCGGGTGTTCTACCCACTGGACTATCATGTCGCTTAAAACCTAGAATAATTAATACCTAGAAATTAAACCGAAAGATGTTCGCTTGAGCGGAATTCCTCAAAACATTGCGTAATTTTCTTCCTACTGCTACTAAAACTGCGTTAGCTCAATCACTTCTCTTTCCCCTTCTTGACTATGTTGATACCTGCTACTTTGATATAACTGAACATAATAAACTTTATCGCCTCCAAACTTTTGCATTAGGTTTATTTTTGGATTGAGGAAAAATGATCATGTATCTGTATATCGCACTCAACTTAAATGGCTTCCTATTCGTCTCCGCCGGAATGCACATACACTTTCTCTCCTTTACTCTATTTTGTTCAATCCTGCCACCTCTCTCTATCTAAAAGAACATTTTCAATTTCTCTTCTCTTCACACGATCTTAATCTACGTTCTGAACATAATTTTCTATTAAGTATTTCCTCCAATTCAACCAATTACTATGGATCCTCCTTCACTGTGCAGGCTGTTCAATTGTGGAACGCACTTCTGGTAGAGATTCGTCAGGCTAAATCCCAACCTATTTTTAAGGATATGGTAAAAAGCACTACCTCGCTGAAGCACTATGATACTGTTACAAATTAAATAATATATATACATTCAGTATATAAATAAAAATACATACATACATATATACATATACTCACGGCGATAAATCCCTAGAAGGGGTAGCCGGAGCTACGGAATTAGAAATTCCTCAGCCACTTTTGGAAGTTGCTTGGGGAAAAGATGGTAAAATAAAGGTTGTTGGTGATGGTCTCCAACCGCATCACCCAAAAATCCTTAAAAAAGCCCCGATACCGTTAGTCGCCTCTTACGTACACCGACCGGAAGAAATGGGCCGCCTAACTAAGCCGCCGACACTACACAGCAATAAATCATAATTTCATAATATCTATTTCTATTATAAGTTTAAAGTTATGGCATCATATGTATTTATATGATTGTTAATAGTTTATTATTTTATAACTAGATATAACTATGATTGGATTGTTGTATTGTTTGTGTAGATTAACAAATAGTTATCAGATTCACCATGTTGTTGTACAACTATCTCACATGACTATAATTTATTGACCTCTCCATTCAAAGGTTGTCTGGAAGAGATTGCTTTTAGTGGTAAGACCGCCAATTGTACTTTTATTATTTAATTCTGTGTATTTGTAAATGTTTCTCCACATTTGATGTGCAATAAAGAGTTTTCTATTCTATTCTAACAACACTACCTCATTTCTTTCTGTGGGTGTTCGTAAGATGCGGCTAAGGGTAGTGGGACTTTACAAGTAATTTTTGGGCGATACGGTTGGACACCCATCACCAAAAACATTTCCTTAACAATATTTTCTTCTAAAAGAGGAGGAAGAGTTTTTAGTTCTAAAGTTCTGTCTACCCCTTTTTGGGATTTATGGCCGTGAGTATGTGTACGTAAGTATGTAAATTAAAAAAATACACATTAAAGTAAAATGTATGCATATGTATTCAAAATATCCTCATCAAAACTTCAACGAAGAACTTCTTGGAAGTTTCCAACTTCGAAGAAAGCCATGAAGAGATAATAAATCTTTAAACTTGGAATTAGCACACTCATTATTTTGCTCAAGACGTTTGAAGTTCAAAAGAGAAACTAATCATGTGGTAAACCTGATATTATCGTTCAGCTTATAATACCCCTACCATGTCAATCTAACATTCAGTGTCAGTGTTTCTTAACCGTAATTTGAATCCGAACTATTCAAACTCAAACGTTTACGCCGTATTTTCCGAAGGGGTTGGCAGTGGTACTCATATTTCTGAATATCACGTGACTTTGTCACTTAGTGTTCAGAGTAACCACGTATAACTTGAACAGTATACGCACGTGACCTTTGTCTCTTCACTCAACTTCCAAAGTTCATTAAGAAATATCTGATTGTAAAGTTCAGGCTACTTAATTTTTCAATTTATAGCCTTAAGTACATCCCTAAATACTTTAGTTATGAGTCTATAATTCCTTTGAAGAGCGTAGCCAGAGAAAAAGAATAAGGAATAGTTCAGCTGCTTATGGAATTTGACTAAGAAAAATATTCTTCTATAATTATAATAAATCTGTTGAGAGGTCAATTCTGTACATTAAATATATTTTCAAAATAACTATCAGGGGGTGATTGGTGATCGATACTGATGCCAAAAATGCAATCAGTAAAATTTTTGTCTGTCTGTCTGTCCGTCTGTCTGTCTGTCGGTTTGTATGTTGCTTATGGAAACAAAAACTACTCGACAGATTTTAACGAAACTTGGTAGAATTATTCTTCATACTCCTAGGCAGGTTAAAGTGTACTTTACAGCAGAGTAGTGAAGGGCGATTTCGGGAAATTTTGGGAAAACGGGGGAAGTTACTCCATTTTTTAAGCTTCCGTCGCGTGTGCAGCCTTATTGGTTACATTTACATAGAAATCATATATCACGGAAATATTGGACATAAAATTGTCTAAAAAATATTATTCAACAGCATATGTCTATCTTTTATGGTTGACTCACAATAACACGTGTAACTTCTGATAGCTTAGCAGTTCAGAGCATCCTGATTATATTTGTTTACTTTTACGTTCATAGTTCTCTCATTCATCTCTTATTTAAAAAAGTTTACATTATTACCTATTCAATAAAAAAATAATCATAGAAATCGGTATAGAAACACCAGACTAATACATGAAATAAGCCATCACGTCCTGTCGTCGCACGTGAATACTGAATACTGCTATAAGGATTATTTTTTAGTAAATTAAGTAAATTAAGTAAATAGTAAAAAGTTATAGCCGGAAAGTTTGTAACTCTGATTGTTTGTTTGTATGGGTTTATTTTCGGAGATACTGAGCCGTTCATTAAAGCGCTTTCACAATCACAAAGCTCCACTATTCAGGAGTGCTATAAATTGCGCTAAATTTCACAAAGGTTGAGCAGTGATTGAAGAAACCTTAGGTATTTTTAAAACTACGCTACCCGTGCGAAGCTGGGCCGATCCACTATTGTAAAATAAAGGTTGTGGGCGTTAGCAGTGCATACATATATGTATTTACATATATGTATTCACACATACGTCATCTATTAAGAAAACTGAAATCATGGGCTAAAAATTAATCTTATTATAAGAATACTAGACGCAGGTAAGTTACGTAACATTTAAAATGTTCAACTATCAAATACCCGTAAAGAAATACAAACCAGCGTGCAAATAGACATTAAAAATTAAGACAATTACTCCAAATACTGTCATTACATTGATTGAGGTTTCCAGCGTTACCTAAATTCTACTACGTTACGTTACCTAATTTAGAAATCACTAAGTAAAGGTCATCGGGGGTGAGTTTGAATAAAGGTTGCTTTCTCTCTGGGGACAGTCGTCTGAACCTTCGAATTAGATTTATTGTGTAAATTCAAAGCTAATAACGCAGTTTTAATATTGTGAAAAGGTATTTCAGTAGTTTGTACGTTGGTTTTGTTTTTTCATACATACATACATACATATACCCACGGCTATATTTCCCTAGAAGGGGTAGCCAGAGCTAAGGAATTATAAATTCCTCAGCCACTTTTGGAAGTTGAGTGGGGAAAAGATGGTAAAAATAAAGGTTTTTGGTGATGGGTCTCCAACCGCATCGCCCTAAAATCCAATAAAAAACCCCAATACCCTTAGTCGCCTCTTACGTCACCCGTGGGTAGAAAGGGGTAGCGACATTCTAAGCCGGCACTTCACGGTAAACTTTGTTTTTTCAACGTGAATTTTCTTAAGAATTATAATAGTTTGCTTTGCAATTTCAAACATTAAATTAAGACTCATTGGTATAGTTATATTTGAGGGTGACAATTATTTTAAATGTTTAATTGTCTCATGTTAGAAAATATTATCATTATTTATTCGAATTAATTAAGTCGTTGCGAAACCTTTCTATTGTTGAGATATATTTGTGAAAATATACCTTTTAATTTCTCTGTTTTTCTTTCTCTGATATTTGGCGCTTAAAAATATCATACATAAACTTGTGATACCAGTCCTGTTTGGGTAGGCAGAGACTATTCATCGCTTCTCTGTATGATTGCAAATCTCTCAAGATTCACTTACATTAAATAATATTTTCATTCATCGGACGCCTACCTTTTTATGTACTTTCTCCATTTGATCTAAATTTGTCCCTTGGTTTTTCTCTCTACGGATATTACCATTACCTATCCACATTAGGTATACCGACATACCACTTTAATCATGACTAATAAAATATATTCCTATTCTTAAATTACAATAGTAAAAAAGCATAAAAGAATTAAATAACAAGTTGACTTACCCGCAACGCAACAGATAAATAGTCGACAAAATAATTTATTTCAGTTTTAGTTTACAAAATATATATTTTAAATAAAAATCTTTAATCTAAGATGATAAGAAAAATGCAATCAATAATCATAGGATGTTTAAAACACAAGTAAAACCTAAGTGAGGAATAAAAAATTGCCCTAACGACTTGTCATGTGAAGAAATATGAATTAATACCAAAAGTAAAAAATATCATTTCCTCATTCCAAAGCTCTGGCTTCCCCGTTAAGGGATTTATAGCCGTGAGTATATGTATGTATGTAAAATATATATAAGTATTTCGCTAAGTGCGACTTTAGCACAATATTATTTTACTATGCTAATACTCAAAAAAACAGGCGTCTTACTTCAGCAGGCGGCTGTAGTATGAAGAGTAAAATATGTATAAAAAAAATATCACTAATTATAGGTCATCGGGGGTAAGTTTGAATATATGGATATACTTAACCGCGATTGGGGAGGGTTGGCAGAATTTCTACAGTGGCAATTGACAGCGTCTGCGTAACCAAACGGCAAATAATGGCGTGAGTATATGTAGGTTTGTATTTTTACTAATAATACTAAATTAAGACAATATAATGTCTTTCATACTAATCTGATCTATCCCTATTAAGAGTTCCTTCGGAAATTACATTTGCGAATTACAAATTCCTCAGCTGTCATTTCCATATAACAAACTGCACAGATAAAGGGTATGGCTCAAAATAGTCCTGCCTCCTATCATTAGATGTCTACGGACGATAGGGAAATCTTGAACTTCTTGAGTGTTTATTGTTGGTTAGCAAATCACGCTTTTTCACGATTTTCAGCTTTTATTGAGAATCATTTTTAACTTTTGATTGGTAGTGCTTGAAAAGCATGTTTTTCAGTTATTTTTTTTAAACTTTTTTCACTTTAGGTACTAAACCAACTGAAATAATTCAATCCTGGCGAACTTAATCAGGATAATCGAATGAATCTATGATATTATTATATTGTCACTGATTCTTGATAATTGTACAAAGTCTAAAAATTATCGGCCCTTTCAAGATGGATTAAATCGAGTTTGTATTATAAGCTGCCACCGCTGTGAAATTTTTTAATGATTCACTTTTTTAACATACTTATATTAGCTTAACCAGTATGTAACCTACAAATATTATAATCAGTCGTTTAAAAATCACGTTTTTTTCTTGTACTAATAAAAAAAATCGCTGAGGTCCAACTGACTAAAGTACTAAAATAATAAAAAAGTTTACAAGATGTCCTAATGTAAAGAGAAGCAATCAGAATATATCATAAGTGCATGCTCCAACCGCATCGCCCAAAAACCACGCGTAAAAGCTCCATTCCCTTAGTCGCCTCTAACGGCACCCGAGAAATACCACCATATTTTTTTCTTAGTTATAAGTAACAAGACGACTGATGATAGTAAATAAATAACCGTCATTGCTCACAATACTCTCAACTAAACTCTATGTTCACGCCGTGAAGCCCCGAAGAAATGACAGAGGTACTAATACTTCTGTAATATGCGTTTTTTCTAAGATATTGTATTTATGTGATAGGGCGTAATACTATTGCCATAAAAGTAAGTGCGTTGTACTCATATAATGTTGGATAGAAGTACGCTGCCACCGCTGTAAATTTTTTTAATGATTCACTTTTTTAACATACTTATATTAGCTTAACCTGTATGTAACCTACAAATATTATAATCAGTCGTTTAAAAATCACGTTTTTTTGAGTAATCTAACTTTAATAACAAAAATTAAACTTTTTCTTGCACTAATAAAAAAAATCGCTGAGGTCCAACTGACTAAAGTACTAAAAAAAAAAGTTTACAAGATGTCCTAATATAAAGAGAAGCAATCAGAATAATGGCTTAGAATGTCGCTACCCCTTTCTACCCACGGGTGTCGTAAGAGGCGACTAAGGGTATTGGGGCTTTTTATTGGATTTTTGGGCGATGCGGTTGGAGACCCATCACCAAAAACCTTTATTTTTACCATCTTTTCCCCACTTAACTTCCAAAAGTGGCGTAGGAATTTAGAATTCCTTAGCTCTGGTTACCCCTTCTAGGGAAATATAGGCGTGAGTATATGTATGGATGTATGTATGGTATGTATGATTATAATACTATTTGTACTAAACAAAATTAAAGTTCTTATATGTTCTTTATTGTTTTATTTAATTACAGCCAGTTTTTTAATATAAATACAAATAATACTTTAAAAGTATAAATTTACTACAATATACATGTGATCAAACCTCGGCCTGAGACACCGTGCGCGAGTATACGTGCTATGATTTTCCGCGCGAGAACACAAAGCTTAGAAAAGACAAATTGGTGTAGGCCCGGCCCGGGATTTGAACACTAATCGTTTGCACGATAACCGGTGTTCTACCCATTGAGCTATAACTTCATTATATTTATAAATATGTCATTATTAATTTGTAATCACTGTCACGGATGCTTTTGTGTTCATATGTTCTTTTTATTATTTCAAGTTAGGTACTTATAGAAACAATCAAATATTTAAGATTAACTAAATATATTTTAGACCATTTTTTAGCTAATAAAAATCTAGAATAAAAGTCGATAGCTCAAAATGAACGTATTACATATTCTATGAGAACATTTTTATTAATTTAACATAAAATCGGATATAATAATCATCTAAAATAAGTTTCTTGTGAAAGTGAAAATAAAGATATATGTTTGATAATAACAAGTTTAATAAATTATTATATGTTTTTGTAAAAATATTCGTCTAATATTCCAATCAATTCAAAATGTAAATAAAGGCTATATATTTATGATCAGTGGATCATCATTCTTGCAGTCAAAATATTATTCATTTTCAATCAAATACCAGAAGCTTCAAAGCCTTAATACTCAAAATTAAAAACGATAAATTTTACTTCGGTTTTCATATTAGCTTGTGAATTTTCAAAGAGCAATCAAAATCCTAACCTTTCCTCGTATAATCGAATTTTTAAACCACAACCTGTAAATTTATAACCTAAAGGGTTTTCAATATTACATTCATTAGATCCTCCTCAAAAACTTATATAATAATTTATTACTTGGTATTTTATATGGTTTTAGATTTTATTTTTAAAAATGTGTAGTAAGTATTTCACAAAATAAAGATATTTAGGTTTAATAAAAACGTTTGCTTATTATTAAAATAGGCATTTCAAAATTTTTTCCTAAATCAATTTTAATTTTTAATTAAATATAGATAATTAATTAGCTGGAGTCAAATATGTTAATGGAAACAATAGTTTTACATATTGCAAGAAAACAGATTCTTACCTTTAATAAATAATCCTTTTAGAAAACTCCACTTAATATTGAAAAAGAAGTTTCCAATAAAAACTTTTTGCACCACACTAGTCAACACTTTTAAAAAACGAACGCGCATAAACAACACCCGCAAACGTCATCACAACTGTCATTACAAAAAAGAAAAATTTAAAAACGACGTTCGAAAATCAAAAATTCAAATCGCGTATTTCCATAACACAGACTGTCATACGTCTTTACGCAGCTATGTTCCGAATCGCACTAACCCCGAGTTTGACGTAGAATAAGAGGGAGACAGAAGGATAGGTTTCTGAAATCTATAGAGCGGGTTGCACACTGCTGCGGTATTTTTACTCAGCAGTATAAAAGCTAATGAGATTTAATTATTTGTTTTATGAATAGAGGGACAAACAATTATCAAGAGTTATCTTTTAAGTGGCTGAAAATTGTGGTTAAACAATATTATTTGCAGTTAATTTTAAAATGAATGCGGGATTATTTTGAATAACAGTTCAGTTTTCAAATCTCTTATTTAATATATTAAAGTTAATCTGGAAAACTAACAAAACAGAGATTTAATTAATGACAACACTAACTTTGTAATTCAGAAATTTTGTATCTGAGTTTTACGCTACTATGCTTAACGTGAAAAGATCAAAATTCGGGGAACACGGATTTGAATTTCGCTGTTAATATAGAGTTGTCTTTTGACAGATGTGGCCAGATAATAACATATTGTGATATTTTATTAAAAATATCTTTAGATTTATGAGTAATTTGAATATCTACTTGTGGTACAAACGTTTTCTTTTGTATGTTGTAGCTTAAGAACAGTAGTCTACTTTTAATTATTTCTGATAGTTGACTCATAGTTTATTCTTTACCTTTTTTGTATATTTTTTTCAATTGGTTTTAATTCGTTATTTATACGCTGAAATAACACAAAGGCATACAACATACATAAACTCACGCCATTAGTTCTCATTGGGTTAGGCAAAAAACTATCGATCGCTAATTTGTACGATCCTGGCAAACCTTTCTAGCTTTGAAGATTGACATCCGTTAATCTTTTCATACATGATCTTTTGTTCTTCATACTTAGGACAACTGCCTTTATGAGACAGTCTCTATTTAAATATAAAAAAAGAATATTTTAATATATCATTGTATTTGATTATATTAGCTAGCTCCGTAGTCAAACGGTAAGAGCGTTCAGTCGACAATCCGGAGGCGCTGGGTTCAATTCCCAGGGAATCAACTCACAAATTCAATTTGTAAGACTTGACCTAGTTTCCTACCATAATATATGATGGGCACAAATATTGTATGTGAGAGAAGCGACTTAGAGAACGTTGAGAACAACGCTCATGGTCTAGTGTTTCCCTCGCTTTTAGATGCGGCTTTACGGGTTCTAGATCCGCTTAGGGCATTTGAAAGGGAAATTTAAATACTAGAAGTCATTATTGAAATTTTTTCTTAGGTCGATCTGCATCTGTGAGTTATTATTTATAAACATAACATAACATAACATAAACGTTCACGCCGTTTATCCCCGAAGGGGTTGGCAGAGGTACCAATACTTCTGAACTCACATGGCAGCGCCATCTAATGTCCAGAGAAGGTACCCACGTACCTTATTATTTATCAAATAAATAAAAGTCATTAATAGGTATGAAATAATAGAAGCAATGAATACGTTTAGTATATTATTGTAAGAAAACTAAGATCATCAAACTGGTTATTAGTTTGTATGCGACATTTACGCCACATCTGAGTTTGATTCAGTCAGACATTTATTTGCATATCCTTATTTTAAAATGTGACAGAAATCTAAATTTTCAAAAGTTAAACCTGATTATTAGCAAATCAACAGTTTTAACCAAATGGAAAAATACAATCATATTTTATAAAAATATGTATTTCAATAACAAATGATAAATGTAAATCAAGCTGGAGAGATTTGCTAGGACCGTACAATGTATTAAACTTAAAGTGTGCTCGTCCTAAAGGGAACAGTTACTGATGGCATACATTTATTTGTGCATCTAAAATCTTTCAAGACACTTTGACATAGTGTATTTTGATAAAACTACCAAAGCTACCATTTAGCAATAAAATTATGGCCGCCTATTGCCAATTTATCATTTTCATTATTCCTGCCAGCAAGCCCCGTCTACTTGGCTTCCTGCCATCTTAACCAAATTATCAGTCAATCTGTGCCCCTCCTACTGCATTGCATTTGAAACACTATATTTGAACCATACATACACATATTATATATACATACGAGTATATATGCTTTGAAATAAAAAAAATATGTAAATTTACGCAATATAACATTCGAATTAAGAACACACATTTACATTGCCAACTGTCCGTACTTTAATTTTAATGTATTATATTTATTTATACTTACTATTTGAAATCATACATACATACATACATATACTCACGGCTATATTTCCCTAGAAGGGGTAGTCGGAGCTAAGGAATTATAAATTCCTCAGCCACTTTTGGAAGTTGAGTATGAAGATGGGTCTCAGCGCATCGCCCAAAAATCCAATAAAAAGCCCCAATACCCTTAGTCGCCTCTTAAGACACCCGCGGGTAGAAAGGGGTAGTGACATTCTAAGCCGGCACTACACGGCAAAACCGGCTCTACAGCCAGCCAGCACTTTGGAATAAATAGAATCGTGATTTGAACTTGTGTAGCGAAAATGATATAAAATGATATCCAAATTGTCTTACTAACACTTTAAAAATCCCAGAACCCCTATATCGCCTCGGAATACAACACTACGAAAAAATACAGTACCACCTATTCTAAGCCTACTCTAGGTAACATATACTAACTTTTACTACAATGGTTTTGAGGGTAATTTTTCATTGATATACATACATAAATACATACATATACTCACGGCTAATAATCCCTAGAAGAAGTAGCCAGAGCTAAGGAACTAGAAATTCCTCAGCCACTTTTGGAAAGTTGAGTAAGGAAAAGATGGCAAAATAAAGGTTATTGGTGATAGATCTCCAACCGCATCGTCCAAAATCCCTTAAAATCCCTAATACCGCTAGTCGTCTCTTACGTACACCCACGGAAGAAATGGAGTAGTGTTATTCTAAGCCGACACTACACAGCAATTGATATATGGCTTTGAATTAAAATTTTATCGTTCATTTCCATGCATAATTATATTAATTATACATCAAAAAGGGCTGTTTATGTTCAATAAAAATAACTAAGAAAATTAACAAAAGTAATTTATTTTAATGAATCGACAGACTTCGCTTTACACTTATGTTAACTTGGATTAGTAGTATCGCTCCCTACAATAGGGGTCTTTCTCACCCCTCAGTAAAGGATGTGACTGGAATAACTGAGTCAGCGGGGATAGTTTCTTATATTAACAATTCAATCGGTAAGGGTCGTTTTTGTGTAGCTTCTAGGGTAGTTTTAGATGTGAAATTAGGCAAATAAATGGAATTTTCATGCCACCCTGACTATATTTTTTGCGAATACAATAGTCGAAAACATCTGTTGTTATATTTTATATAGTTGTTTTTGTTTGTGGTCTTCTTGTTTTTTGTAGTATAGTTCGATGTTTTTATACTTCAATGATTTGATCGGTTTTTTTGATATTAGATGGGTAATAATATTAAATGTATGGTTTAATCTGTATCAAGATCTTTAGCATACTTTTTATTTATTATCTTCTATTAAACTTTTTTGTGTTATATTGAGTAAAAAGAAGTCTGATATATTAAATTTTAAGGAATGAGTCTGTCTGTTTGTTCACACGTCACATAAAACGACAAAACGGATTTGAATTAGACTTGTTTGCGCATGAAAACCGCGGGCATTATTTACTTCTCAAATAAGGAACGAAAAATTTCGCACCAGCAGAAGGGCAAGCACGAGCGGTGTTTAAACTAGTTATCGCGTGCGATAAAACAGCCATCTCTTACGCACTTACTTAGTATCGTATACTGTCATCTCATTCTAACCGTTATCGTGTCGATAAAATAGCGCTCGTGCTTGCCCTATTGGACTCGAATCCACTACATCCAAGTATACGCCCCGGTTGCTTTGCTCTTTCCTTTATTGATTTCCGTATTACGGATTATGTTTTAAAATTTTCTTTTTTCAGTATTAATTTCTTATCATTCTCTTTGTTTATGAATATTTGTAATTCTGAAGATTAAAACAGGCAAATTCAAGTCAACCTTGTTCCGCAAAAGGTAATAATGTTTGAAAAATTGTCTACGGGGACGTACTCGCCGGCGGAAAGCTTGTTTATAATGTATTTTAATTGCTTACAATATCTCACTTTTATCCTAACTAGTTTTTCAGTATTTGCTAAAAAGAAACAATATTTATTAAAACTTTAATTATGTAACTGAATATGAAGACTACAAAATATAAAAAGATAAAATACGTCAGAATCATTATTTTCTATATGTGTGTTCTGGAGTCGTCATTAAAAGATCACTAGCTTTTTGCCAGCACGAGTTCGAAGTTATCGGTTTCTAGCCGTTGATTAATAACCAATGGGTTTAGTCTTTGTATTGACTAAAACAAATAATTATTAATTATTTTTTCCGGATTGGATTTTGGTTATTTTAGACATGAGTTTTGCCATCTTTTTTTATAACATAGCTTCCTGTAAGGACCTGGGTGAGGGCACAACTGGTATAAAATAGAATGAACTCAGACACACTATTTTATTTTTTGACGTTTACAGTTTCTGGCCATTAGTGCCCAATGGGGTAGGCAAAGACTTTCAATCGCCATACTAATCGTCTACATTCATACATTCTCTATTTGATCTCAATGAGTCTTTTGTAGTTGTCTTCTACTAACATTACCTTCCACACTGGCTCTACATAAGTCTTGGTCCAATTTCTTTTTCTTACACGCATAACTTATTTTCAATACATAATACTGTCTTTCTTAACTTTTTTAATATACACAAATGTTACATAAACGTTCACGCTGTTTATCCCCGAAGGGGTTGGCAGATTTACCAATACTTATGAAGGTACCCATGTTTTGCTTTGACAGTGTACTCAAGTGATAGGGTGTTGGCCTATAGCCGTTTTGTGCGAATACACTGTCACATGGCTAAGTACAACTCGGACATGTAGGTTTCCTCACGATGTTTTCCCTCACCGTTAATATCCATTATAAATTACCCACACATATATACATACATATACTCACGGCTATAAATCCCGAGAAAGGGTAGCCAGTTTTGGAAATGAGAATGGGGAAAAGATAGTAAAAATAAAGGTTGTTGGTGATGGGTCTCCAACCGCATCGCCCAAGAACCCCTTAGAGGCCTCAATACCGTTAGTCACCTCTTACGTACACCCACCGGTAGAAGTGGGACTTTAGAAAAGACAAAATGGTGTAGGCCCGACTCGGGATTTGAACTCGCGCCTGTCTGTTTGGGCGGGTGTTCTACCCATTGGACTATCATGCCATTTTTTAGTAAAAAAATGTATTGAAAATATACAACCTTTGCACTTACTTCACTCCAATTTTTTAGATGCTTTTATGAGGTTTTCTATTTCAATGCTAATGAATCAAACTAAAAGCCAATATTTTTTTCTTATTAAATAAATACATACATACATATACTCATGCCGTTAATTCCCATTGGGGTAGGCAGAGACTATCGATCACCACTTCGTAATATCCTGGCAAACCTCTCTTGCTTCGTCTACATCCATCAATCTTTTCATACATGCTCTTTTATTCTTCATACTTCGGACGCCTGCCTTTTTGAGCACACTTTCAATTTGGTCCAAGTGTGTCTTTCGTGGCCGTCCTCTACTAACATTACCTTCCACATAAATAAATACGTTAAAATTAATTAGTGCTACATATCCAAGATAATACACAACAGCGATATACACACAAACTCACGCCATAAGTTTCAATTATCATAAGTTATATATCTGCAAATCTCTTGCTTTTCAAATCACTAATCTTGACATACATACATTGTTAACAAAAAATGTTTTACACAGATCATTTCATAAATTTCGAATCTATCATTTGGATATTCGAAACAAAATAGCATGCTTTCCATCAATTTAAAACCACGATCAAAAGCTACAAATTGATAGCGTAAAATTAAACGAACACGCATAAAAATACCACACTAATCGTGTTTACATTGACGTGAAATTTATGGCGTGTCTCAACCACTAATAACCCGACGAAACCAAAACAAATTCCCTAAAAAACTAAGTAGGACACGCGTCTTACAGCTGTTCTCCCGTGAGAGCTAATCCTGTGAGCAGTGATATAAATCGGGTGTAATCTCAACACAAATATGGCTTTAGAAAAGTCGAAACTGTGGCTAATGTCCCCATCACGCGCCATTTATCGGGCTCGTATACCTTCCGGGTAGATTAGGGGCTTTATAGCGTCACGCGTTCCAGAAAATAACGTAAACTAACTCGATATTTTTGTACAGATTTGTGTAGGTTAAGTGGTTTTTGAGTGGAATAACCAAAAATTATGAATGAATGTTTACGTGAATTCTTTGTTGTTTCAGTGTGTAAAATTTCATTAATTTATTAAAATGGAAATATGGATCCGTCCGTATCTGTATAGATCATAGATTTAGTAAGCTATACTTATTTATATAGATTGGCAATACAAAGACGACAGGCGAGACTAAAAAAAAGTACATTGGTGTGCGTAAATCAGTATGTGTGCGTGACATTAGTATGGCGGATTCCATACTAGCCATATTAAAATTGATAAAAATCACGTGTTTGTTATTTTCGCCAAATTGCAAACTTTACAGTAATTGTAACATAATTATGATAGAAGATATTTTATATATATCATATATTTGCATTGAAAACTGTGGTTTAAGATCTATAATAAAGCATATAGACTGGTTATGATTACAGTCTTAATTTGAATATGAATGGCTTAAAATTATATCTTTACCAAAGAATATGTATTTGATTTAGATTATGTGCTGTTAAATATTAATAACTTTATCAAAAAACACCAAATTTGAGACTTAGATACCAGAATTAACGTAAATAGGACAATTATTTTCTCTCATGCTCGATGCCAAAACCGTTGTAAGCCGTTATCGTGTCGGTGAGAGGTCCTGTCTTTGTTGACGTTTATGCTATGACGTTTGTCACTTCATGCCAATCTCTGGATTCTATATCTATGGTAAAGATATACTACACAGATCAATTCATCCCAAAAGCAAGTAAAATTCTATGACTTCAGGCATAGGATTGACCATATATTTCTTACAGGGATAAAAACAAAAAGTCAACGCGGACGTAGTAGCGAGAGAAACATCATTGAAATTGATTATACAAATGATGGTATCCAGCGGAGATTGAAACACCGACACTGATATCTAGTATCAGTTCCCTAACCTCTAGTCAATATCCAGTTAGATGAAAAATAATATTCGTAGTAAGAAAGTTTCAATCTTGCCAGCATCGTTCATTCAGAAAGCTTTTAGTAGTTTCCTATTCTGGGATCTATAAACAGGGGGACTGTTATTGCTTGAAATAACATGACAAAAATATCCATTTAGATAGATAAGACTGCAGTAAATATACTTAAGTATGACATTAATCAATTTATCTAACACGATATAGATTTATTTGTGCGTAATCTTACGCCATACGTCTGCTCTGGTGCCGTGTAGTGCCGTTTCTACCGATGGGTGTACGTAAGAGGCGACTAAGGTTATTGTGGCTTTTGTGTTTGATCCGGTTGGGGACTCATCACCAAGAACCTTTATTTCACATTCTCACATTCTTACCCAAACTCCCCCCCCCCCCCCTTCCCCTTTTAGAAATTAATAGCCCTGAGCATATGTTTAGGTAGAAGCTCCATTGAAATTTTATACCATCATTAGAATGGTTTTCTAATTGTAAAGTATAATTCAATTTCTTAGTTCAGCGTTCACATAAAAAGGACAACAACAAATTGACTAGTGAAAATGAAAATACATGGAAGTCACATTGAGAGCATGAAATCGAGCCTAAGCATGTCTTGTCAACCTTAACGTATATCAATTACGGAGTGATTGATGTAGTGTTGGTTCTGATCTGGGATAAAGAAATCTATTGGAAGAGTAACGCCCGATTTTTGAATTGAGTATTCAAAGTGAGACCCACTTAAGTATCGTTTTGTCTCATTCAGTTCTTAAGATTTCAATGCGACAGAACGATACTTAAGTTGTTCTCAGCTGGAATACTCAATTCAGATATCGGGCGTTGCAAACTTTTAATGTATTTTCACGCTGTGAAATGAATGTTGGCATTTACATACATGTACTCACGACATTGTTATTAATAGTGACTGTGTAGTGTCGGGCTAGAATATCACTAACCCACTATTTAGCGCGGATATTTTATGAGACAATTTATGTTATGAAGGTTTTTAAGTGATCGTTGGCCGATATGGCCGGAGATCACCAAGCATGCTTTATTTTACAAATAATTAATACTTTGGAAGGTTATAAATGCGTCTGATATGTTTGTGATTCCAAACCGCTGTCAAGCCCTTTTTATATTAATAGCTGTAAGTATATGTACTAAGGGTAAACCCCTTTGTTAAGTTGTTATTCAACCCTCTCTTATCCTGAAACATTTGAACGCCTGTTTTTTTATGCACATTCTGCATTTGAATTCAATGTATCCTCCGCGGTCGATCTCCACTAATATTATAATTGCAAATAGCTCTTCATCAATCTTTCACAAAAAAAATTTCATATATCCTTTCATTGTGTCTTACCATCTTCCTTGTTTATGTTTTACACAATATCAAGTTTCATACCGTTAATGCGATAACGTTCACAAATCACACTTTATCTCTCTATTGTTAATATTCGTAGAAATGAAATTAACTACATTATAATTCTACGTGAAAAATGGTGGATATCAATTATCTGAAATACATCCATACATACATATTCCCGCGGCTATAAATTCCAAGAAAGGGTACCCAGAGCTAAGAAATTAGAATTTCCTCAGCTACATTTGGAGGTTACGTGGGGCAAAGATGATGAAAAAAAGGTTGTTGGTGATGGGTCTCCAACCGTATCGCCCAAAAATGATTTAAAAGCCCCAATACCGTTAGTCGCCTCTTACGTATACCCACGGGAAGAAACGGGGTATCGCTATGCTGACACTACACAGAATGAAATATGATTTCATAAAAAATACAAACTTCAGAAAGTAAATCTATAATGTACAATGTTTCTAACATCCTATATTTATAGTTTTCTTTGATATAAGAGACTAATTGGCATTGCCTGTGAAACGCAACAGCGAAGTAGTAACTTTAACTGCTTTCCGTTTTAAAAGTAAAAGATGCAATAAAAAACTATTAATGGCGCGTGAAGATGTTAGAAGTTATTTTGCTGCTCACTAAGCATCTGTGGTTTTTATACTCCATAAAATTATGTAAAGGCGTTCTTAAGTAACAGTTTATGTGTTCAGAGATAAATTTACGTTTTTATGTTTTCAATTGAGTTGTTCCAGTTTTTTGTTTCGTGTAGTGCTGGCTTAGAATAGCACTACCCCATTTCTTCCGCTGGGTGTACGTAAGACGCGACTAACGGTTTTGGAACATTTAATCAACCAACAATCTTTATGTTACCATCTTTTCCCCACTTAACTTTCAAAAGTGGCTGAGGATTTTTTTTGGGAGCTATGAGTATATAATGTATGTATGTATGTATGTCAATAAGCATCTGTGATTTTTATACTCCTTAAACTTATATAAAGGCGTTCTTAAGTAACAGCTTATGTGTCCGTTGATAAAGTTACGTTTTGATGTTTTAAATTTAGTTGTACAATTTTTTTTTGTGTTCTCAAACTAAATTTCAATCTCAAACGTACACACCGAATATCCCCAAAAGGGTAGGCAGAGGTACAATACTTCTGAATATCACGTGACATTATCACCTGTTGTTCAGAGTACCCACGTTTTGCTTGGACAGTATTCACAAGATAGGGGACAGGACCATAGCCGTTTTGTACGAACATACGTACACTGTCACATGAAAAAGTACAACTTGGCTATGTGGGTTTCCTCACCATGTTTTTCCTGACCGTTAACAACCATGATAAATTAACTACCCATATTACTTTAGAAAAAACAAATTGGCGTAGGCCTGACCCGGGATTTGAACTCACGCCAGTCCGTTTTTGCGGGCACGTGTTCTACCCATTAGACTATCATGGTTATTAATAAATACTAAAGGCTTATATGGCATATATTGGGTATGCTAGAGCTATGAAATCAAATACTCGTTAGCCTGATTTGCAATTTGGGTTGTAAAAAAAGTAATATAGAACGCTTGTTGAAATATTCTAGCAAAATCGCTCAACAATAACTCAAAAAAACCCATAAAACCTAAGCCACTTTAGACGATACCCAATGAGAAAAAATAAGCTAGTGCTATTCTAGACCGGCACTAACCACATAAAGATATTCACATATGGACTAAGCCGATACAAAAACCTATTAAAACTATTGTACTCTACACAAAATACAGATTTCAAAACTTACATATTCAGTGTTATCACCAAAGTTGATATACATCCAACGAACTTCAGTCGGTCATAACCCAACACGTATGAAATAAATCAAAATGTCGGCAGCTCCCAAACATAAATTACATCTACTAGTCTTATTATGTTCCGAACTTATATTAAATAAGTAATTCTATTATTTGCGAACAGTAAGTTTTGGCTTTTCGCTATTCCCCCGATGCCCGTTACAGAAACAAGGTGATTATACTAAAAGACAATGATATTTGGGTATATTTTATCGTCAGGATATTGGTTAGAATGAGATGATAGTACAAATTACTAAGTCAGTGCGTAAGAGAAGGCTGTTTTGGATCACGCGACGTCTACCGTTCAAAGGCCGCTCGTACTAGCTATGCAGTTTATAAAGATCACAATCAACTTGGACAAAGTAGCGATCGATATTCCCTGCATACCCCATTGGGAACTGATTGCGAGGGTATGTAAATCAATTCACGGACGTATTGTACACATATCAAGTTAGCCCCAAACTAAGTAAGACTTATATTATGGGATACTAACTCAACGATATATTCAATAGTATATGATACACATATAAATAAAATATAATTTGCCGTGTAGTGTCAGCTTAGAATAACACTACCCCATTTCTACCCGTGGGTAATCGTAAGAGGCGACTAGGGGTATAGGGGCTTTTTAAGTGATTTTTGGGCGATGTGGTTGGAGACCCATCACCAAAAACATTTATTATTACTATCTTTTCCCCAATCAACTTCCAAAAGTGGCTGAGGGATTTCTAATTCCTTAGCTCTGGCTACCCCTTCTAAGGATTTATAGCCGTGAGTATATGTATGTATGTATGTATCAAAGACTAAGAAACTATCTTTATGCTCATAACATACATGTTGCTCTGAGCGGGAATCGAACCCTCAACATCCGGACCGAGAAGCTAGTCACCTATGCACTTGGATAAAACTAAAACCATGCTTTTTAAGAAATACGAACATGTGACAGAATACGTGATTGAGATTGATATCAAGAATGTGCTCAAAATAGCGGGCGTCCGTTGACTGACAATAAAAAAGCAAGTATAAAAAGATGCCGTGTAGTGCCGGCTTAGAATGTCGCTACCCCTTTCTACCCACGGGTGTCGTAAGAGGCGACTTAGGGTATTGGGGCTTTTTATTGGATTTTTGGGCGATGCGGTTGGAGACCCATCACCAAAAACTTTTACTTTTATCATCTTTTCCCCACTCAACTTCCAAAAGTGGCTGAGGAATTTATAATTCCTTAGCTCTGGTTACTCCTTCTAGGGAAATATAGCCGTGAGTATATGTATATATGTACAAAAAAGTTAAATTAGACAAAGCTGAAGGGATTTGCCAGGATCGTATGAAGTGGAAACTGATAGACTCTGTTTACCTCAATGGGAACCAATAACGCGAATATTATATAGGATATGTAGTCACATAGTAGCATGACAAATGCCGAAAAAACGTGACGTAGACGTGACGCCTTATGAAATAATAAAAAAAAACAATGAACTACCCGTTAATTACAGTATACTAACTTAAATTATAGGGTTGCTGGTTTGTTAAATAGTTGGTACTAAAATAGCAATAGAAACAGAATCAAAAACAGTATTTTTTTGATTAGTTGAAAAACAATTACCAAATATCCAAAACTGATTATTTAAATATATGAATAGTAATTAATCAATGATTTATGTGCGTAAGTACTTACTCAATACGGCGATAGGCGTGCCCCCTATCACGTGAGTACACTGTCCATGCAAAACGTGGGTACTCTGAACACCAGGTGACAAAGTCACGTGATGTTCAGAAGTATTAGTACCTCTGCCAACCCCTTCGGGGATATTCGTCGTGAACGTTTATGTTTATGTATGTTATTATGTTATACTTACTCAATATGTAGCTGCGCAGTATCGGCTTAGAATAGCACTACCCTATTTCTGCCCGTAGGTATTCGTAAGAGGCTATTGGGGCTTTTTAAGTGTCTGTTTATATAGATGTACTCATGAATTAAATAATGTAAGAAACTCGAATCAGATTCAACGGTATTTCGATTGAAACTCGAACTCTTCTGAGGTCATGTGACTCTTTATGATTAAGAACATGACAAAACAACAGAGAAACAATAGACGTAAGCGATTTTAGGACGTTGTGGTTGGAGAGCCGTCACCATAAACTTTTTAATTTACGATATTCCAAAAGTTACTCAAGAATTATTGATTCTATGTATTTATAAATGTTATTTGAGGGTAGTCTTTAAGGGAAACATTGGGCTGTGTCATATCCATTTTATTTTTCTGCTGCATATTTCAAACATCAATATAAGTAAAGTACTGCTTGTATAATTGGTACCTATTTTACACATTTTTTTACAATCAAATGTTTTTTTCATTTTCTCCTTCAAATTATTCACGCCATTTTACACAAAATCGGAAGAAGCATTGTTAGTTCCCCGTTGATTCTCTAGGAATCTTTAACTTAACTTAGTTTACGGAGCTCCGTGCTACCAATTATTCGAGAAACTCATCTCAATGCCTTAATTTGCGGTGCACGACAAAGACGGTGTAACTCCTTGTAGCTATTAAACTGAGCTTTGTGAATTAAACTCTCAATGGAATCGGCATTCAGTTGTATCGCTCAGTTTTACAGAAAGGTTACGGTGGTTTGCAGTGGACTGCTACTGGCATTTGTAGTTGGTGTTCAGAATTGTTTGCTGGTCAAGATATAGGCTTGCTGCAACTTATTATGGTTTTGCATTTGTGGAAAATAAACGCTTCGATTTTAAATTTGTTTTTTATCAGACTGATGTGTTGGTAGAATTAAAGTTTATATCCGCATAACATATATATATATATATTCACGTCCATAAATCCCAAGAAGGGGTAGCAATAGCTTTAGATCTAGAAACATCTCAGCCACATTTACAGGCACAAGAGAAATTTAAAAAGTTATTAATTCCTTACTTACTAATTCTCAAGCCAATTATTGATGTAGGCAGAGACTATTGATTTTGCACAATTCTAACAAATCTCTCATGCTTCTCTCGCATTCAGTATTATTTATCATACATGATTATTATGTTTAATTTCATAAAAGTGATAGATACATACATACATACATATGCTCACGGCTATATTTCCCTAGAAGGGGTAGCCAAGCCAGAGCTAAGGAATTATAAATTCCTCAGCCACTTTTGGCAGTTGAGTGGGGAAAAGATGGTAAAAATAAAGGTTTTTGGTGATGGGTCTCCAACCGCATCGCCCAAAAATTCAATAAAAAGCCCCAATGCCCTTAGTCGCCTCGTACGACACCGGGTAGAAAGGGGTAGCGACATTCTAAGCCGGCACTACACGGCTAAACGATAAAAGTGATATATAACTTATTTTGCACTAAAGTGTACAAACGTTGGCTATTGATTTAATTAACCTTGTAATTTCTCAAGGGAATTCGAATATATCATGTTCTGGCAATAATTCTGCGAAAACACAAATACTTTGTAATTGAGCAATCATGTAGATAAATTAAATTAATATGTATATACTTGTTTTATTATGGGGTAAAGCGGCTGATGTTCATAAAGTTTTTGTCTTACAAAAGCGAGCTATCCGATCTATTTACATGTTAAGGTCGAGGTATTCGTTGCGCGAAAAATTTAAAGATATTGGCATTTTAACTGTCCCTTGCCAATACATATTTGAGAATTTAATGTATGCCAAAAAGAATATAGGCCAATTTAGTAAAGTTAGTGATAGGCATACTGTTAACACTCGGAATAAGGAGAAACTTAACGTACCGAAGTGGAGACTTAATAAAGTAAGTAACTCCTTTATGGGACTATCCCTGAAAATGTTCAATAAACTCCCTTCTGAAATATTGGAATTGCCTGTGGCATCTTTTAAAAAGGCAATTAAAGCCATGCTTTTAAAGAAATCTTACTACAGTGTTCAAGATTTTTTAAACGACAAGGACCCAACGCGCACCTGACCATGTCCGTAAAGCTATAAATCTTCCCTCGTTATTCCTAGGAATAATTGTCTGGTGAGGATTTTTCTTCTCACGTTATGTGATTGGTTTTTGTGATGGACAATTTATTTTAATTATGTCAAACTAGCGTTTGGTTTGGTCGCATAGAAAATCTTTTGTAAAGTAAAAACATGTTTATAAATTGAAATTGTACAAACCATATTTTGAAAAAATGAAAAAATGTGAATGTAAAGAGTTTCTTTGTTGCTTCTTCTCTTTACGAACACCTTCCGAAGCAACGGATTAACGATTAATTTAAAACTTTGACGTTCAAAAAATGTTAGTATTTAACTTTATTTTGAAAAATAAACTTTTTGACTTTTTTTTTTTTTTTTTGTATGTAACGGTATTGGGGCTTTTAAGGGATTTTTGGGCGATGCGGTTGGAGACCCATCACCAACAACCTTTATTTAACCATCTCTTTCCCATGCAATTTTCCAAAAGTGGCTGAGGAATTTCTAATTCCACAGCTCTAGCTACCCCTTTTAGGGATTTATTGCCATGAGTATATGTATGTATGTATGTACTTGTATGTTTAAACAGAGCGCTAAGTTCATAAGTAGTGATCAATATTAGCATTTCAATCGTAGGGAGCCAAAAAATATGAGACGAAATATGAAATTTGCCTGGAAGAGATTGTTTTTGATAGTAAGTTATCGTACTACATACATATACTCACGCCATTATTTCCCATTATGGTAGGCGGAGACTATCGATCGCCACTTTGTACGATCATGGCAAACCTCCCAGGAATCGTTAACATCCATCAATATTTTCATACATGCTCTTTTACAGTTTATACTTGGGACGCTTGGAAAAAATTATCAATGTGAATGAAGACCAAAAGAAAGAAGGTCTCATTCTACTCACACGCGAACTATTTATCTCTAGCTTCTTATTTACCTCTCTAGGCAATTGGCAAAAGTATATGTATGTTGGTTTACTGAACTATACTTCTTTCTAAAGCGGTATTTTATTTTGTTAATTTTTGGTATTTAAAAAACTATTATTCACATCATGTCTACCAGACAGACTAGTTTTTCCAAAGATTGACTTTTAATGAACTTATTTTTTTTGTTGTACTCATTTACATACACTAGCTTTTGCCCACGACTTCGTCCGCATGGTATAGTAACTTTGACACAACCTCCTTTTGAATCACAAAAGTTTCCCGTTTCACCACTACTAAATTACTAAATTACCCGTTAGTTAAATTTACCTGCCAGACAAGAATAAACAAGACGGCAACGTCGCTTTTATGCGTTTAGTTTTAATATTTGTAAATTAAGTCTTATTAGAGCACTTCTTATTACAATTTAAACATTGGTAAAGCAGTTTCATAATTTACTGTCTATAGGTGGCAGTAAATTAGGAAAAAATTGTGAAAAAAGTTTCTTATCTGCCGGATAAGAATTTAACAGCCACTTGATGTGACTGATAAGATACCAGGGAGTTTATCTGCAAGATATTACTATCTGAGACCTGTGAAACCGAAACTTGTTGTTTATCCGGCAGATGAGTGCCGAATAGACTATCAGATAGTTTATCTGTGAGTGGTGAAACTGGCCCTAAATCTGTATACATATCTGTATAAACCTAGTCGGTGCTTAAATTCTGTAACAAACAAAATTGGCTATAAAATGAAAATTAGTCATGATATTCAAAAAAAAATTGTTTTAAAATAAAAGATAATTTAATTAGCTTACATCAAAGACAAAATTAATTCAAAACGATTGTCACTATTTTTCATAAAAGCCTTTTCAATCTTTGCGGCCAGTCTTCAATAGCAGCACGGCCCATATTCATGTCGATATCGGTCACTGCTTTAGTCAATGATGACTTTAGGCTGCTCAAATTTTCGTGAGGTTTAGAACAGATCTTCTTCTCCAATTCCTGCTAAATTTTGTGATCCAGTAGACTGAGGTCAGGGCTAGATGAAGGCCAATCTTGATGCCTTAATAGCTCGACATTTTGGCGCTCAAACCACTCCTGAGTTGTTTTAGCCTTATGAGCGGGTGCAGTCCTTTTGAAACACAAATGGCCATCCTACAAAGAGTGTCTGGGGCAGATCTTATACTATGCAATCTAAAACCGTGTCTCCGTACATTTTTGCACTGGTTTTGACACTTTTTTTACTAAAAGCACTTCAGTAGGGCCATAGTAGGACACCTGCAACTAAATCATGACTGATGATGGATGGACTCTAGGAATGGCATTTCCAACGGCCGCAGAGCTTGTAGCATACACCCTGTCATTTTTTGGTTGTATCTCTCCTAAATATTAAAAAAAAACTCGTCTGTAAACAGGATATCGCGGTGTCTTTTTCTTGCGTACCGCTTAAGCAATACTTTGCATTTTTTGGCTCTCATAGCTATCAGACGCGTTTTCAGAATATTTCCACTATTTTTGCGATAGGCTAGTAGTCTCAGGTCTTCATCGAGTACTTTTTTTACGGTACTTCTGGTTAAACCCATCTTCAAAGACATCAATTTCTACTTGCGGTCGGGATTTCTTGCCGCACGCGCCTTGATTGCTTTGATCACCCTTGATCGCCTAACGGAACGAAGTCTGCCAGTTCTTTTCTCGTCATTGACACTAGAAGTTTCATTGTACCCTTTGATGGTACGGTATACGAACCTCATCGTGAGATTTAATCTTTGAAGCAAGTTGAATATCGTCTTTGGTGGACAGCCGCAACGATGCAATGCAATTACTGTTAGTCAGTTCTCTATGCGAGTCTACTCCATCGTAAAAAAATAATGAATGTAATAGTGATTTAGCAGATTAGTATTAAAAAAATAATTGAAAATCGAACACCGTTTCATATTTTTTCTAGGTGTTCTATTTTTAAAATAAATGGCCAGTGACAGTATATAAGAACCGACTAGGTATATATCTATCTCTTTGATTTACACACATTACATACTCTAGCATACAGCCAGCCATGGTAGCCAGAGCTTTAGAGCTAGAAATAACTCAGCCACTTACAAAAAAGTTGACAGGGGAGAAGATGGTTGAAATAAATTAACATTGGTGATGGGTTTCTAACCGCATCGCCCAAAAACCACTTTAAAAGCCCCATACCCTTAGCCGCCTTTTATGACACCCGAGGGCACAAAGGGGTGGTGACATTATAAGCCGGCACTGCACGGCAATGTTCTAGATATATATGAAATAGATGAAATGAAAATTGTAGAAGAATAAAACTTTACACTTATGTCATTCCTGTTAAAGAGCCTTCATATCAATTTTCAACATGAAAGGATTGAAATTGAAGGAGTTTCATAGAAATTTATATTTCCCCGTTTCCGTAGGAATTTCAAGGAACTCTTTTCTAAGTGTTAATTTCAAGAACTAAAACTATACAGCTCCCAGGTACCAGCTCTCTAGGTACAGCTGTTTAGGCTGTACGCTGTTTGTCAGTCAGTAACAGAACGATTTTTTAAATATATAAAGATTTTTCTGACACCAATCAGAAATAATTTAGATTTATGAATGGCGAGATCTTTAAAATCATTCGTCGTTAGCCAGAACTGAAGAATAAAAACATCTTAGTTACCTATTACTACGAATAAATTATTATAATATTTTTATTATCTGCCACTTTTAGAAAGTTGGTGGGAAAGATATAAAATAAAGGATGGTTAGGGATGGGTCTCCAGCCACATCGCATCATATGACATACATACACATACTCACGGCTATAAATACCAAAAAGAGGTAGCCAGAGCTTCAGAGCTGGAAACTTTTCAGCCACATTACTTACGACACCCTACGATGCCGAGTAGTGCCGGCTGAGAATGTCCACACCCCTTTCTACCCATAAAACTTCTTTGAAACGAATAGTGTTGGTATTTTCGACTTAAAGATATTATAGTGATCCATTTGCACGAGTATATTGATATTAGTGTCGTGTGAATGGAAGCAAGTGAATCCTTTACATAGTCAGTCACAAACGAATGAACGAGGCTAATCGAATGAATGGTAGCATGGCTTCGAATTTGATGGCGGATTGGCTAAGTGACCTGGGTCATTGAATTATCTCGTCTATTGGACTTGTGTGAATGGACCCTAATTGTGTAAGTACAGACAGGGAAGAGAATTGATTCCTTCTTTGTAGAATTCTGACATTGACATTAATTTTCTAGCAAATTATCATTCAAAGCTGTGTGTTCTTTATGGTCATCCTCACCAAATATAATAAAACTGAATATGACTCTTGTAGCCTTTTATTTTAATCTTAGCCTATCAACTCCCAAACGTAGCTAAGGAGTTTATAACTCTGAAACTCTGGTTACCCCATTTTGAGATTTATGGCCGTGAGTATGTGTATTTCAAAAACCTAAACGTTTTTCAATTCCACCCAACAAAATATATGTCGACGCAAAAAAACAAAACTTTAAGCTTTTACGATGCAACAATAATATGACAAATAGCCCGACAGTATGGATGCAAAACAGATGAACTCATGCATATTGCAACATAAAAATATTTCGACACTGACTCTATTATTTCCGTACGTGTGCTCACAAAAATTGTTCCCGGAATAAATTTTTGCTGGTAACAAAGTAACGCCCTCTATGTTACTAATTTCACGGGCATAGGAATTTAAATTCAAAACATTTCAACACTCTGAGTTATTCGCCTGAATTTTTTTAGCTAGAGTTTGCTGTGTAGTGTCGGCTTAGAGTAGCACTACTCCATTTCTTCTCATGGGTGGTTGTATCTATTATAATCCATTAATAACATCATAGATCAGTTGAACTAATACGTGAAAGTATCATTGACATCAGTGTACTTAGATACCCATCTCGGCTTAAGAAGGCTCAAAAAGAGAAAATGATATAAAAACTTAGGTTTATTTAATTTTGTAGGTTTATATAAGCACTAACCTTTTTCCCAGAGGTGTCTTTGGAGGTGACCTAGGGTATCTTACAGTAATTAATGGGTTATCAAGCCTAAGACCATGTTTATAAAACAACACAAATAACTTGCCGTGTAGTGCCGGCTTAGAATATCGCTACCCCTTTTTACCCAAGGGTGTCCTAAGAGGCGACTAAGGGTATTGGGGCATTTTATTGGATTTTTGGGCGATGCGGTTCGAGACCCATCACCAAAAACCTTTATTCTTACTCACACTCAACTTCCAAAAGTGGCTGAGGAATGTATAATTCCTTAGCTCTGGTTACCCCTTCTAGGGAAATATAGCCGTGAGTATATGTATGTATGTATGTACAAATAACTTAGAGACGATGAATGGTATCAAATTGGCTGAAGTGATTTTGCTGCTGTGTAGTGTCGCCTTGGAATAGCACTACCCCATTTTTTCCGGTGGGTGTACGTAAGAGGCGACTAACGGTATTGGGGCTATTAAGGGATTTTTTGGGCGATGCGGTTGGAGACCCATCACCAACAACCTTTATTTCACCATATTTACCCCACTCAACTTTCCAAGTGGCTGGGGAATTTCCAATTCCTTAGCTCTGGCTACCCCTTTTAGGGATTTATAGCCGTGAGTATATTTATGTATGTGTGTATGATTTATAGAAAAATATAGGTGGAAGACGGCCTTAGAGGACACATTTGGACCAAATAGCGAGAGTGCTTAAAAAGGCAGCTGTCCAAAATGTTAAGAATTAATGATGATGATTGTGAACGAAGCTAGAGAGGTTTGCCATGATCGTACAAAATGGTGATCAATAGTTTCTGCCTACCCCAATGGGAACTAATGGCGAGAGTATATGTATGAACAAATAACTTGAGTTCGGAGAGATAATAGTTGAGAGAAGAATGCGTTACAAACTTATCAACACTTCCAAAATTACATAAATACTACATACTCATGGCTATAAATACTTAGAAAGTTTACCCCGGGCTAAGGAATTTGAAATTCCTTAGCCCATTTTGGAAGTTGAGGGGAAAAAGATAATAAAATAAAGGTTATTATTGATGATCCCTTAAAAACCCCAATTCCCTTAGTCTCCTCCTACGACCACACGATTAAAATATTCATCTCACATTTATAATATATCCAAAAAGGCAGCACAAATCCTAGGATTTGTAGAATGGAATAGCAAGGAATTTAAGCCCGAGACCAAAATTTTACCTTTTCATTCTCTTGTACGGAGTCATCTGGAATTCTTTTCTGCTGCTTGGAGTCCATCTTATTCCGTACACTCACAACGAATCGAAAGCATACAAAGAGTTTTACTCGTCACCTAGCCTTCATTTCCAGCAATATTTTTCACAGATCTCCTTATGAGCACCGCCTTCAATTCTTCCTTACGTAATAGAAGAGAAACAAATCATAATATAATATTTCTGTAAAAAACTTTAAATAATTTATTGGATTGTTCTGACATTGTCATCTCTTTCCCTATCCCATACCATCTTCCGAGACATCCCATTAAGAAACTTTTTTGTGGCCCTCAATCTCGCACAAACCTAGAAACCCATTCTCTAATTAACAGGATATGCGACTTTTATAACATATACAACCACAAATTAGACATTGACATCTTTCATGACTCCTTCAGTTGGTTTAAGAAAAAAATATGTCAAAAATAGTAATAATGAGAGGTTTTCTTTTTGAGAAATAAAAAAACAACATAGTTTCCTAGAGCTCTGTAGATGGCGTTGATGTAACTACGTTACTTACTTAAATTTTTTCTTCGTGGCCTCAATCGTGTTGCCACAATAATTTTGCCAATGTCAACTTTAAAAACATGTGTCACATCACCATAGAGTAACTTTTTGGCGAGTAAAAACAACAAAAAGAATGTTAAATATAAATACCGTCTTTGTTTATTTACTTTTAAGCTATCTTGGCTTAAACTGATATTTATTTAGACTTTCAAATCAGAACGTTTTTATGTACGTTCCGTTTTACGATATCATTACATCCAAGTGTGAAAAACGGTGTGACGTTCCGTTCCTACCAGTAACATAGCAAGTCTGGCGCCATCTATCCTGAGAACAGGGAAGAAGAAAAAAAGAAAAAAAGGAAAACCTCTCATTGCCTTGTTAATTTTGTTAATATTGTTTTGCATCTCGTTATTTTAATTTTGTTATATATTCTTTTCATACATACTCCCTAGAAGGGGTAGCCAGAGCTAGGAAATTAGAAATTCCTCAGCCACTTTTGGAAAATTGAGTGGGGAACAGATGGTAAAGTAAGGTTGTTAGTGATGGGTCTCCAACCGCATCGCCTAGAATCCCTTACAAGCCCCAATACCGTTAGTCGTCTCTTACGAACACCCATCGGTAGAAACGGGGTAGTGCTATTCTAAGCCGACACTACACGGCTATATTATTTTTTTTTTTCATGTTTAAATATTGATACAATATAATTATACTTTAGTTTTAGGTCAGTGTTGTCGTTAAGGTAATATTATTTGACGTGTACGCCTTTAACGCTAGAAAGACGGGAAAATCTATCTACCTACAAAGACGGCGACCGGTCAAATGACTCCTCTCTATTTACATATAATTATAGTTATATAACAGGGTTTTATTTATGATTAACTTTAATATTTATACTCATGTTTCACATTTTGACATTTTATTTACATTACTAGAGCCGCAAAGCGTCTTTTTACAAGTGTCGCAGACTTTATTAATTTTATTTTTGTACTTTTGTAAATAACATTGTCACCTATTCCGAGAATGCTAATTTTGAGTAGAAGATCGAGAGGAAGAACGTGTAGACTCTTTGTTTTACTCCATAGGACATTTACTGAAACAATTTTTGCACCGTAGGCACCTCGCCTTGAACATAGCAAATAGCGATGAAACTTTCCAGCTGTTCAAAAGTTAGTATCCAATAGTTGTGGCCTAGCTTTTTCCTGAGCACATTTTCTGAATATGCCTCGATATAGTTTTATCAATCACAGGCCTCCTCGAATGAGCTGAGGAATTTCTTATTCCTTAGCTCTGGCTACCCCTTCTAAGGATTTATAGCCGTGAGTATATGTATCTATGTATGTTTTCAGAAGTATAAGTAACTCATCCAAACTTTCAGGAGTATGATATTATAACAAGCTTGGTGGCTCACTGGTAAAACCACTACTTGTATGGCAGAAGCAGGGGTTCAAACACTGAGTCAGCCTTACACTAATGTGTTTTTTACATACATACATGTACTCACAGGCCATAAATACCAAAATGAAGTAGCCAGGGCATTAGAGCGAGAAATTCTTCAAGCCACCTTTGCAAGTTAATAGGAGACAAGATGGAAGGTAAAATCACTTAAAAAAGCCCCATTCCCTTAATCGCGTCGGGGTAATAACATTCTAAGCCGCAACCGTTGCACACGGCAAACGTGCAAACGGAATATGTGTTTTATAGTCTGTGGTTAATTTATCATGTTTGTTAAAGGAGAGAATAATGGAAAAGCCACATGGCCGAATGTGTTTTTGGACACAGAATAACGTATTCAAGGAAAATAGCTGTAGTCTTAGCATCAATAACATAAGGGAACTCTCTTCTTTTGAAAAGCTGTGTAGTGTCGGCTTAGAATAGCACTACCCCATTTCTCCCGGTGGGTGTACGTAAGAGGCGACTAACGGTATTGGGGCTTTTAAGGGATTTTTGGGCGATGCGGTTGGAGACCCATCACCAACAACCTTTATTTTTACCATCTTTTCCCCACTATAATTTCCAAAAGTGGCTGAGGAATTTCTAATTCCTTAGCTCTGGCTACCCCTTCTAGGGATTTATAGCTGTGAGTATATGTATGTATGTATGTAGAATAATATAGTGGGAAAAGTCACATGGCTGAATGTGTTTTTGTGCACAGAATAACGTATTCAAGCAAAATAGCTGTAGTCTCAGCACCAATCACAAAATGGAACTCTCTTCTTTTGAAAAAAATCTATGCATTATCAATCATCTTATCAGAAATATTGTTCCTCTGAACGTTGCTTCTGAGTTATACTTACCATTTATATGACCCACCTATTAATATTAGATGGAATGTGAAGCAACAAAGTTTATAGCTGGATTGTAAAAATTAATATTATCGCATCGCGCATATTAATGCCATTATGTGGGTGGTACTCAAAATTTTATTGAATCGCCTATAAAACATTTTATTATCTACACACCTGGTCATGTGCAGCATATAAGGAAGTATTTTTATCGTTTTTGTGTTAATTGGATTATCAATTTTTAATTTATTATCATTTATGGTGGCCGAGGAATTGATGCGTTGAAACATTTAACAGTTATTATACCAATAAAACGGTATGTTCCGAATTACTTACTTACTTACTTATACTCACGCCCATTATTCCCATTGGGGTAGGCAGAGACTATCGATCGCCACTTAGTACGATCTAGACAAACCTCTCTTGCTTTCCTTACATTCATTATCCTTCTCATACATGCTCTTTTATTCTTCTCACTTCGGACCCCCGCCTTTATAAGAATACATACATACATATCTACTAATATCAGATGGAATGTGAAGCAACAAAGTTTATAGCTGGATTGTAAAAATTAATATTATCGCATCGCGCATATTAATGCCATTATGTGGGTAGTACTCAAAATTTTATTGAATCGACTATATAATATTTTATTATCTACACACCTGGTCATGTGCAGCATATAAGGAAGTATTTTATCGTTTTTGTGTTAATTGGATTATCAATTTTTAATTTATTATCATTTATGGTGGCCGAGGAATTGATGCGTATTCGTTGCGTTAATGCGTTAACTTTTAACAGTTATTATCCAAATAAAACGGTATGTTCCGAATTGTAATTTATTAGAATTTTGTGTGCCCTTTAGACTTCCTAAAAACGCATATACATACATATACTTAGTTCCTATTTATCATCACTTCGAACTATGATGTCAAAATAATTATATTTATTATTTTTTAGGTTGGCTAATAATAGCACCACCGTATTTCTTCCTTTATGCATCATCAAAACAGACTTAACGATTATAGCTTTATGTATTGTACTAGTTGTGGAATCTGAGAATATAGTTAAACTATGAAGTATAGAGGGGTATAGTAAAAAGTCAAAAAAAAAAAAGTCAAAAAGTTTATTTTTCAAAATAAAGTTAAATACTAACATTTTTTGAACGTCAAAGTTTTAAATTAATCGTTAATCCGTTGCTTCGGAAGGTGTTCGTAAAGAGAAGAAGCAACAAAGAAACTCTTTACATTCACATTTTTTAATTTTTCAAAATATGGATTGTACAATTTCAGTTTATAAACATGTTTTTACTTTACAAAAGATTTTCTATGCGACCAAACCAAACGCTAGTTTGACATAATTAAAATAAATTGTCCATCACAAAAACCAATCACATAACGTGAGAAGAAAAATCCTCACCAGACAATTATTCCTAGGAATAACGAGGGAAGATTTATAGCTTTACGGACATGGTCAGGTGCGCGTTGGGTCCTTGTCGTTTAAAAAATCTTGAACACTGTAGTAAGATTTCTTTAAAAGCATGGCTTTAATTGCCTTTTTAAAAGATGCCACAGGCAATTCCAATATGTCAGAAGGGAGTTTATTGAACATTTTCAGGGATAGTCCCATAAAGGAGTTACTTACTTTATTAAGTCTCCACTTCGGTACGTTAAGTTTCTCCTTATTCCGAGTGTTAACAGTATGCCTATCACTAACTTTACTAAATTGGCCTATATTCTTTTTGGCATACATTAAATTCTCAAATATGTATTGGCAAGGGACAGTTAAAATGCCAATATCTTTAAATTTTTCGCGCAACGAATACCTCGACCTTAACATGTAAATAGATCGGATAGCTCGCTTTTGTAAGACAAAAACTTTATGAACATCAGCCGCTTTACCCCATAATAAAATACCGTACGACATAATACTATGAAAATAACTGAAATAAACAATGCGAGCTGTTTCTATGTCTGCTATTTCTCTAATCTTACGCACGGCATACGCTGCTGAGCTCAGCCTTTTAGAAAGTGTTAGTATATGGGGTCCCCATTGCAACTTAGAATCGATTATTATCCCTAGGAATTTTGTCTCTTTCACTAATTCTACTTTTTCACTGTCGATAACAATATTGGCGTCAACTTGCCTAACATTCGGTAAAGTAAATTTAATACATTTAGTTTTTTTGGCATTCAGAACCAGGTTATTTACAGTAAACCAATGCAATACCAGTGAGATAGCTTTATTTACGTCGTCAAGAGATGTAGAGGATCTCGCTTCATTAAATATTAAAGATGTGTCATCTGCAAACATAACTATCTCAGAATACTTTTGTACCATAAATGGTAAATCATTAATATAAATCAGAAACAGAAACAATAACCATATATACACTTTAATAGAAACAAAACTGTATTTAATGACATACAGATTGGAAAAATATGTGTCAAGCATGAACGGCGTGGGACAACATGGTATTATTACAGTATAAGTAGTGGCTGTATTATATCTATGATAAATGTATTTATGAGCGGTCAGTGTGTGGTTTATTATTATTTTATTTATTGTTATCTAAGTGTGTCTATTCCAATCCTTCCTATTCCATGAACCGGTTTAAACATTTAAAAGTTGGACTCCACAATGCCGGTTCATTAGGTACAGGAAATGACGAGTTCGTTGCCGTGATGACACAATCCGCCGCCGACATAGTTGCCATCAACGAGACGTGGCTGCGAGCCGGGGAGGAGGGCCGCGCGCCGGCCGTGCCTGGCTACCGACTACGACACGTCCCGCGACCCCCGGCGCTGCGCTCGCGCGGCGGTGGGGTGGGCTTTTATGTACGAACTGGACTACGGGTACGTGCCTGCGCGCATCCCTCCGTCCCCTCCGTCGAGCAGATGTGGCTACGACTGTGCGCGAACGGTAATCGTATCGTCATTGGTACCGCTTACCGCCCGCCATGGCTCGACGCCGACACGTTCTTTGATGCGTTAACTGACACTATTACTTCACTCACTAACTATGACCGACTAATACTATTGGGAGATTTTAACATTAATTACTCTGACTTTAACGACTGCAATTATGAAAGTCTGTGTGCCTTTCTCCGTACAGTGAATTTAACACAGCTTATTCAACAACCGACACATTTCACTGAACATAGCGCAACTACAATTGACTTAGTTTGTACTAATGCCCATACATTAAATGTAAGCATTGAGCATATTCCTGACCTGGTTAGACATGCCTTCATTGTAGTGACTTTTGACATTAAAACGCAAAAACCGACTCCGAGACTTATAAAATACCGACCAATAAGAGATATTAATTTGACACAATTTGAAAAAGATTTAGACTCCATCGACTGGGACTGTCTCAAAACTATTGAGAGTATTGACGACATGGTGCAAACTTTTAATGACTTAGTATTAATTATTTTTGACCGACACGCTCCGGAAAAGACTATTGTTGTTAAAGACGCTCCTCGCCCGTGGATTACCGATAACGTGAAGCTAATGATGCGCTTACGTAATGAAGCTTTAAAGCGCTTTAAAACCACCAAAAGCGGTACACATAAGAAGTATTACAAAGACCTGAAGCACACCGTTATTGAGGCAATACATAACGAAAAGACTGCGTACTTTAAGCAACATATCAACCATAATACAAACTCAAAAACCTTGTGGAAAAATCTTAAACGTACAATATTACCGACTAAATCTGACTACTTACCAAACCATTTTACTGACCCAGATGACATTAATCGTCATTTTCTTGATATTCCTGGAAAAACTTCCTCAACTATATCAGATATGACATACTTTGAATATAACAGATACGGAAACTCTACTTTTACTTTGGAAACAGTGACTTCATGTAAAATATCTAAGAGCATTACTCAAATAAAAACTAACGCTAAGGGTATTGATCAAATAACTATTGACATGCTACTTATGACCCTACCTCAGACATTAGAAATACTGACAACGATCATAAACAGGAGTATTGAGACGCATACTTTCCCGACTTTATGGAAGACTGCATCAGTAACTCCATTGCCGAAAATACCTAATCCTGTCTTAGTATCCGAACTCCGCCCAATTAGTATCTTGCCTTGTATGTCGAAGATATTAGAAAGGGTCGTTTATAACCAACTAGTAAAGTATTTAGAAGATAACAGCATTCTACCAGAACTGCAATCAGGTTTTCGCAAAGGTCGTTCTACGGCTACTGCACTACTTGATGTAGTAGATAACGTATTGATGGCTAGAGATGTAGGAAAAAGTACTGTGCTTGTGCTTTTAGATTTTTCTCGAGCCTTTGATAGCATGTTTAGACCCTTGCTTCTATCTAAGGTGTCGTATTATGGCTTTGACAACACAGTGGTGAAATGGTTTGACAGTTATTTAAAGGACCGGGCGCAACTGGTTGAGTTACGTACAATAAATGGAACCTCTCTGCGTTCTTCACTAGGTGAAGTTGCGAAGGGGGTGCCACAAGGAAGCATACTGGGACCGCTATTATTTATTCTGTACAGCGCCGACATAGTATCTAGCATTAAATATTGTAATTTTCACCTTTATGCAGACGATTTACAGCTTTACCGATTTACGATTCCTGCTGATACAGTCAAATCTGTTAAAGCAATCAATGAGGATCTTGATCGTGTTGCGGCCTGGTCTGATAAAAACTGTCTGGTCCTGAATCCCTGTAAGTCCAAGTACTTAGTACTTGGTACTAAAAGTCAAATCCATAATACTCAAGGTATCCTTGCCACCAATGATATAGCCATTTTGGGCCAACCCATAGAAAGAGTGATGGAAACAAAGAACCTTGGTTTGATTATGGACGGAAAACTAAGGTTTGAATCCCATATCCTAGAAGTAGTCAGCAATTGTTTCTATCGTCTCAAAATTCTGTACAATGTACGGGATTACCTTAGTACGGATTTGCGTGTTCGACTAAGTGAATCTCTGATATTGTCCAGACTTAATTACTGTGACGTTTTCTATGGTGGCTGTATACTTGGTCGGACTAAAAGGTTGATACAGCGTGTACAAAACGCATGTGCACGTTTTTGTTTTCATATCCCACCTCGTTCCCATGTCAGTCCATACTTGAATGACGCAGATTTACTAAATATAGCATCGCGTAGAACATTGCACCTTGGTTTGCTTTTGTTTGGTATTATAAATAATGAAAAGCCTTCCTATCTCTACGAAAAGCTAAAATGGTCCAATCAGTTGCGACATTTCAAGACAAGAACACTGTTGCCTACCCATCGTACTGCAGCTTTTCGGGGTAGTTTTAAATTTGCGGCATCCAAGTGCTGGAATGACCTTCCCCCTCCTATTAAATCTGCAGCTGGTAAATCATCTTTTAAGCGTATGCTTAAGAGATATTTATTAACGCTGCAGAAGAACCCCTCCCCTTCCATCCAGCACACTTTTTTGTAAGTAAATTTATGTTTCTCGTGCTATATTTTATGTAAGTTATATTTGTAAAATATATAAATGTGTTTATTATTTATTTGTTTCGCGCATAATATAATAATACAATGTAATATGATTATCCCGGAGAGAGTATAATATATATGATATCAATTAGTGCATTATGCAGGATATTTGTGTATGTGTGTTATAGCGATATGATATTTTTATCTAGAAATATGTATATATATAATTATATATATAGTATAGTAACACATTATTGTTTTATTAAGATAGTCCGTGGCGTGACACATTATGGTTCTGGCTGAAAACCAGTTTTAAAGGCATATGCCTTTAAATAATGCTGAGCCAGAAGCCAATTCTTTGCCTTTGTGTGCTTTTATTCCTTTTTAGTATTTTTAATTTTGTTTCTTTTTTTTTATTTTTTATGTTGTTATTTGTTTTCGATTATTTTACCACGTATTTTTAATATGGCGATAATAATTTGTGAATTATTTGTATTTTGTCACAGTTGTGCCCTTAGGCAATGAATAAATACTATCTTTCTTTCTTTCTTAATGGGCCAAGTATAGAACCTTGAGGAACGCCCATCTCTATTTCCGATCCTTTCGACGTGGTTCCATTAATATCTACCTTTAAAGTTCTTTTATCAAGATATGATGCCATTAATTTCAGTGCTTGCTCGTCAAAACCGTAATATTTAAGTTTAGTCAACGCTATTTTCTTTTTTACACAATCAAAAGCTTTTGTGAGGTCACAAAATATACCTAACGCATCCCGGGAGTTTTCCCATGAATTAAAAATATGTTTCATTAGTGACACTCCTGCATCTACAGTAGACCTACCTTTAGTAAAACCATATTGCTCGTCATGGAATATATTATTTTTATTAAAATATGAAAGCATTTGGTTGGACATGATTTTCTCGAAAACCTTACTGAGAACTGGTAAAATAGAAATAGGCCTATAGTTGGTAAAGTCCTGACTATCTCCTGATTTATATAGTGGGATGAGCCTACTTAACTTCATACAGTCTGGAAATTCTCCTATATCTATACATTTATTAAAAAGTATCGTTAAATGGGGAGCGATTATATTTATTATTCTGTTTATGACGAAAACTGACATTCCTGTTATGTCTTCGGTTTTTTTAAGATTAATGGTTTTAAAATTTTTAATTATATCATTACTGTCAACATACTTGAAAGAAAACTGTGCTGTTGTTTTGGTAACATTTTGTTCCAACAACTCAAGAGCTTTCTGGGGACATGAATCTAATTTCTCTGTTGTCTGAGTGGGGGTATTTATAAAATGATTTTCAAAAATGTCAGCAATTTGTGATCTTGACTGTATCAGTTCATTATCTAATAATAATTTGAGATCATGAGGGACTTTAGATTTCCAGTTTCACTGTTAATTATTTTCCAGACAGTCTTACTCTTGTTAGAAGAATTCTTAATTTTATGTTTTATGCATCTAGAATTAGCTTCACCACAAACTTTTTTGAAAATTTTTGAATAATTTCTGACATAAATAATAAAATCTTGGTTGAAGTTATAGGACTTTTCTCTATAAATGTTATATAGGTGATCTCTACTTATTCTAATTCCAGCGGTGGCCCATTCAGCAAAAGAGCATTTTGTATTACATAGTATTAAGTTATAGGACTTTTCTCTATAAATGTTATATAGGTGATCTCTACTTATTCTAATTCCAGCGGTGGCCCATTCAGCAAAAGAGCATTTTGTATTACATAGTATTACCTTAGTTTTAAAGATTTTGTTAAATTCTGTTTTTAGCTCATTGATGAAAGAAAGACAATTCTCTAATGTTTCACTGCATCTCATTGGGGGGCTGATGCTAGACCTAATATTATTTTCAAATAAGCTAGGTTTTTTTTCAGTTATCTGTCTACATACAATTGACTTTTTTTTTTCAATGGTTAATTCTAAATTTATGAATTGTCCTTTGTGGTCTGAGGTAATGCTATCAAAAAGGAAGTGACCAGAGTAGTCACAATTGCAATAAATATTATCTAAACATGTTGCAGAGGTCGAGGTAATTCGGGTTGGCTCATTAAATACATTTAGAAGATTAAATGATTGAAAAAATGTTAAGATTCTCTCCTTTACTAGACCCTCACCTAATAAGTCAACATTGAAATCCCCACAAACTACAACCTCTCTGGAGCTGCGGGAAGCCATCCCCAAAGCATCCTCCATCGCTGCTTCAAAGATGTCATAGTTACCTTTGATATACACACAAAATTATATACTTGCTCAATTCAATGCATGAGATTTCTACATGTTGTTCAACAGAGAGTGGTTGCG